>OU342743.1:151701318-151892196 GCA_910589775.1 Avena eriantha
TTTTAATGAAAAGAACACACATCCAATGACACCGGTGGATCATGTGTGGTTTGTGAGAAGAACGCACATGCAATGATACTGGGTGTGGTTCCTGAAACGACCACACATCCAATGACACTGGTGGATCCTTATGTGGTTTGTGAGAAGAACATACATGCAATGACACTGTGTGTTGTTCATGAGAAGAACAGACATGCAATGACACTGTGTATCCTTATGTGGTTTGTGAGAAGAACAGACATGCAATGATACTGGGTGTGGTTCATGAAAAGAACAGACATGCAATGATACTGGTGGATCCATGTGTGGTTTCTTAGAAGAACACACATGCAATGACCACATGCAATGACACTGGTGGATCCATGTGTGGTTTGTTTAGAGGCACAGACATGCAATGACACTGGTTGTGGTTCATGAAAAGAATATACATGCAATGACACTGGAGGATCCTTATGTGGTTTGTGAGAAGAACAGACATGCAATGACTCTAGATGTGGTTCATCAGAAGAACAGACATGCAATGACACTAGTGGATCCTTATTTGGTTTGTGAGAAGAACAGACAAGCAACGACTCTAGATCTGGTTCATGAGCAGAACACGCATGCAATGACACTAGTGTATCCTTATGTGGTTTGTGAGAAGGACATACATGCAATGACACTGGGTGTGGTTCATGAAAAGAACAGACATGCAATGATACTGGTGGATCCATATGTGGCTTGTGAGAAGAACACACATGCAATGACACTGGGTGTGGTTCATCAAAAGAACACACATCCAATGAAACTGGTGGATCCATGTGTGGTTTGTGAGAAGAACAGACATGCAATGACACTGGTTGTGGTTCATGAAAAGAACACACATCCAATGACACTAGTGGATCCATGTGTGGTTTGTGGAAAGAACAAACATGCAATGACACTGGGTGTGGTTTGTGAAAAGAACACTCAACCAATGACACTGGTGGATCCATGTGTGGTTTGTGAGAAGAACACAAATGCAATGACACTGGGTGTGGTTCATGAAAAGAACACACATCCAATGACACTGGTGGATCCTTATGTGGTTGATGAAAAGAACAGACATCCAGTGACACTATGTGTGGTTCATGAAAAGAACACAGATCCAATGACACTGGTGGATCCTTATGTCGTTTGTGAGAAGAACAGACATGCAATGACTCTAGATGTGGTTCATGAGAAGAATAGACATGCAATGACACTAGTGTATCCTTATGTGGTTTGTGAGAAGAACAGACATGCGATGACTCTAGATGTGGTTCATGATAAGAAGAGACATGCAATGACACTGGTGTATCCTTATGTGGTTTGTGAGAACAACAGACATGCAATGACACTGGGTGTGGTTCATGAAAAGAACATACATGCAATGATACTGGTGGATCCATGTGTGGTTTGTTTAGAAAATCGCACATGCAATGACCACATGCAATGGCCCTAGTGGATTCATGTGTGGTTTGTTTAGAGGAACATATATGCAATGACACTGGGTGTGGTTCATCAAAAGAGTAGACATGAAATGACACTGGTGGATCCATATGTGGTTTGTGGAAAGAACAGACATGCAATCACACTGGGTGTGGTTCATGAAAAGAACACACATCCAATGACACTGGTGGATCCTTATGTGATTTATGAGAAGAATAGACATGCAATTACTCTAGCTGTGGTTTGATGGCTCAATGCACGGCGCCCAGAAAAATGCTTGATGGCGGTGTTGATGTAGAGCTCATTGGGAACCCCAAGAGGAAGGTATGATGAACATAGCAACAAGTTTTCCTCAGTTATGAAACCAAGGTTTAATCGAACCAGTAGGAGCAAGGAAACACCCCAAAGGTGTTACTATCTGAGCTTTGGCAGGGCAGACTATCGGTGCTAGTAGCAACATGGAGACCTGCACAACACAACCACAGAACTTTGTCCCCAACTTGCGATGAGGTTGTCAATCTAACCGTGTTTGGCGGAAAACAAAGGATTAAACGTATCGAATGGAAAGAAGTAATTGTTTGCAGAAAGTAAACACAAAGCAGTAAACAATTTGTAGATTGTATGTAAAAGACAAGGACCGGGATCCATAGTTCACTAGAGGTGGCTCTCCTTAGATAGATAACATGTTGGGTGAACAAATTACAGCGGGGCAATTTACAAACATCGAGAAAGCAATACATGCATATACTAATCATCTTGACTCCTTTGAGACTTGATTGGGCATTACGACATTATACATAGACCGCCATCCAACTGCATCTATGACTAATACTCCACATTCAGGTTATCATCCGAACCCCCTCCAATATTAAGTTGCAAGCAATAGATTATTGCTTTACGAACTGCGTGTAAAGTAAACAATACAATTGTTCTATGAACAAAGGATTGTTGTTTTCTCCCTAGTAGCAACAACACATCTAGTACCTTAGAGATTTCTGTCACTTCCCCAGATTACTAGAGGCATGAACCCACTATCGAGCATAAATACTAACTCTTGGAGTTGCTAGCTTCTACTTGGCCAAGATAGCTACTAACAACGGAAAGCATGCAAGATCACAAATAACAAAGACATGATAGAATCAATAATCAATCTGAAATAGCATCTCAATATCCATCGGATCCCCACAAACACAACATGAAAAATTACAAATAGATGATCTTGATCATGAACGGAGCTCACAAGATCTAGACATGAAAGCACAAAGGAGGATAAACATCCATCTAGCTACTACATGGATCTGTAGTCCAAGGATGAACTACTCACGCATCACACCGGAGGCTTGCATGGTGATGAAGAAGGCCTCCAGGGTGAATTCCCCTCTCTGGCAGGGTGCCGGGAAGAGTTTCAGATCCCTCCCGATCTAGGGATGGAGATGACCGCGGCTACAGACTCTTTCGTGGATTTTTGATCGCGTGCTTAGGGTTTACGTCCCGTGGGAATCTTATAGTCGGACGGAGAGGCCGAGGGGGTGCCGGGAGCAGCCACACCACCCCCTGGCGCGGGCCAGGCTGGCCGCGCGGCCAGGTGGTGTGGTAGCTCCATGGCCCATCTCCGTCTCGTATTCTAGCACTTGATGACTTCTGGAAAAATAGGCACTTTGGCTTTTGTCCCGTCCAATTCCGAGAATATTCATTTTCTGACTTTCCTGGAACCAAAAACAGCAGAAAACAGGCAGCTAGCACTGTGGCTCTTGTTAATAGGTTAGTCCAAGAAATCATATGAAAAGTACTCCAAAGTTGGAACAAAACACAAGAAAGTGGATAAAATTAAGCAGGGAACATTAAAAATTATAGATACACTTGCAATCTATCATGGTTCATGAGAAGAACACACATGCAATGACACTGGTGTATCCTTATGTGGTTTGTGAGAAGAAAGCACATGCAATGACACTAGTGTATCCTTATGTGGTTTTTGAGAAGAACACACATGCAATGACTCTAGCTGTGGTTCATGAAAAGAACATACATGCAATGACACTGGTGGATCCTTATGTGGTTTGTGAGAAGAACACACATGCAATGACTCTAGATGTAGTTCATGAGAAGAACATACATGCAATGACACTGGTGTATGCTTATGTGGTTTGTGAGAAGAATAGACATGCAATGACACTGGGTGTGGTTCATGAAAAGAACACACATCTAGTGACACTAGTGGATCCATATGTGGTTTTTGGAAAGAACAGACATGCAATGAGACTGGGTGTGGTTCATGAAAAGAACACACATCCAATGACACCGGTGGATCCATGTGTGGTTTGTGAGAAGAACACACATGCAATGACACTGGGTGTGGTTCATGAAAAGAACACACATCCATTGACACTGGTGGATCCTTATGTGGTTTGTGATATAAACAGACATGCAATGACTCTAGATGTGGTTCATGAGAAGAACATACATGCAATGACACTGGTGTATCCTTATGTGGTTTTTGAGAAGAACATACATGCAATAACACTGGGTGTGGTTCATGAAAAGAACAGACATGCAATGACATTGGTGTATCCTTATGTATTTTGTGAGAAGAACGCACATGCAATGACTCCAGCTGTGGTTTGTGAAAAGAACACACATGCAATGACTCTAGTTGTGGTTCATGAAAAGAACAAACATGCAATGACACTAGTGGATCCATATGTGGTTTGTGAAAAGAAGAAACATGCAATCACACTGGGTGGATCCATGTGTGGTTCATCAAAATAACAGACATGCAATGGCACCGGTGGATCCTTATGTGGTTTGTGAGAAGAACACACGTGCAATGACTCTAGCTATGGTTCATGAAAAGAATAGACATGCAATGACACTGGTGGATCCATATGTGGTTTGTGAAAAGAACATACATGCAATCACACTTGTTGGATCCATATGTAGTTTATGAGAAGAACACACATGCAATGGCACTTGTGATATGTGGTTTGTGAAAAGAACACACATGCAATGACTCTCACTGTGGATAATGAAAATAGAGGACATACAATGACACTGGTGGATCGTTATGTGGTTTGTGAGAAGAACAAACATGCAATGAGTCTAGATGTGGTTCATGAGAAGAACAGACATGGAATGACACTGGTGTATCCTTATGTGGTTTATGAGAAGAACACACATCCAATGAACTCTAGTGGATCTATCTTGGCATAATTTGATGTATGCCATGATGTATTTCATTGTACAGGACACTCACTTTTCATTTTGATACTACTCAGTTTTTCCCTTGGTTTTTTGATACTTCTCAGTTTTGCCCCCCTCTCTCTATCTTTCGTAGAAGCCCAAAATTGTGCTCACTCTGTCTGCTACTCCCTGATTGGTTGTCACAGTTGTCACGTGGATCGTCCACACCAACCGTTGATTCTGTGCGGTCCAACGATGATCGTTGCACACGTTGTGCCCTTCACAGTACATCATGAGATAGCACGGACGTCTCCCTCAGCGAGACTTCTACAAGAAAGAACACGAAGCCATCCATGGAAAAAGTAATCGAGCGGTCATGGCATGTTTAATCAAGTATGAAAAGCCTACTAGTGCTACTACTACGCCACAACACATGCGTCATCGAGTGCACGGTCGTCGATGGACAGCTGCAATTTATTACCACTTGATTTTAATAAGACATATCCCATTTTTACGTAGCAGCTCTCAATCTCACTTCCAACTGCGCCCCACTGTAAGAAGCTTGCACGCGCTAGCCGGAGGCCGAAGAGCTCAGCTCGACGAGACCTAACATCTCCGCCTTCATCGAGTCACTCGCAGTCATCAACACATCCCTCTACCCGACCTAGCACAACCCCACAAATCTCGCCATACAGCCACCTACTTTGCCCTATACATTTCCACTTTTAACTATCGCCAATTTTACGGCCGTGTCAAACTTCATACATAGAAATTGTGTATGCGCCCTTTGCATGCGGCTCAATACAGAACTGCCATGCATGGCCCAGGAAAAAATGTGACGTACCGTGCGCGTGTTGCGGTGCACGGTGGCGCAACAAAATGTGCCTTGCTTCCATCCACCTTAACTATAAAGCCCCTCTCTGCATACCCACTCTCACTCTCGCTCACTCACCCCACGCAACCCTCTCCACTGTCCCACCAGCATCTGCAAACTCCCGAGAATACCCCGTCCATGCCGGTGATGGTGGAGGAGGATACGATGGTCAGCATCGCCTCCTAGGCCGCCGGCGAGGAGGCCCCCATCTCCTCGGCGGTCCCCCTCGACGCATTGAAAGCATCCGCCGTCCCCGTCCAGGCCCTAGTAGAGCCAGCGATGGCAGCCGATGTTCCCATCCGGGCCCCCGTCCCCTATACCGACGTAGCCGCCGACGAGGCCCCCGTCTCCTCGCCAGCCCCCCTCGACGCGTTGAAAGCAGCGGTTGTCCCTGTCCAGGCCCTAGTCGAGGCATCGATGGCAGCCGCCATTCCCGTCTAGGCCCCCATCCCCGCTACCGACGTAGCCGCCGAAGAGGAGCTCCCGCCGTCGAGGAGGCTCTCGCTGGTCACAAGCAGATCCGGCACTTCATGGGCACCTACGATCCAAATAAGTACATCGCTCCGCTGAACCCCTACGACACCGACATCGATGGCCCATGGTCGGAGGTAACTAGGGTTTGCTCCCCTCCCCTAGTTCTTCTACCATTCCCATCATTGGATGCTAGATCTTGGTTTATTAGGATTCGCTTGTTCGCATTTGGATTGCTCGATCTTATTACTTCATCTACTCCCCCATTTTCCTTTTCTTCCAATAGGTTTCCGTCAGCGATGTCTGCAGCGATGAAAAGTCCAAGCACACCAAGGCTCTTAGGTGTTAAGGAGGCTATAGGCCGGCCAGTACGATGCCTTCTTCGCTGGCGGAAACTATAGCTACCCCTTTTGCAAGGGGATCGCCTTCTGCTAGGTGAGTCTCGCCGGCTCCAACTTCAACTCCTTACTAAAGCATGCAGAGGCCCCGAGCTCCGGCATCCACAAAGGCGGCGAGACCGTGAAAATCAACGCCTACATCACTAAACACTAGGCTCTCGGCATTCACCTCCGAAACCTCCAGCGGGTGGCCATCAAAGAGGGTCACATGCCTCCAGTCAGGCCCAAGGCCCCCAAGATCAAGGGACTAGGCAGCAAGAAGTGGAGGAAGCACCTAAGGGAGGAGGCGGAGGCGCGGGAGCATGAAGAAGGGGTTGAATGTGTCTGCTGCTGCTAAGCAACTTCTTTTGATTTTATATATTTTGCTTGCATCCTATTTCTGGTTGAATGCATCGAACCTCGTTAAGAAAACTACTTTCTATCGCTATATCCTATTTAGCTGTGCACAGCTATATCTACATTTGTGTTGTTTTCTGAATGAATTTATTCTGCCTAGTGTGATTTGCTGCTCTAGATTTGCTACCTGATCGGAGGCAAAAAGAGGTCCAAAAGGGAACAAATTATCGAAGAGAAAATCTTCTCTAGATTCTCTACCAATTTGGGCAAAATGAAACATATCTGTTTAGTGAGTGAGGAAAAGGGTACTCTTTCAAACTGCTAGTTAACGATAAATGAGTTTCATCTTGACAAGCTACAAGAACCATACATAAACATAACACAAAGAGGGTTAAATTTATTTTACTACTCTCACTTGAGGCGCTAGACATCTTGATAAGATAAATGAGTTCCACAAAATAGAAACATAACACTGAGAAGTAAAATTTAATTCACTTCTCATCAGCCCACTTGAGGCGCTTGCCATCACTCCTAGGTGACCAACTGCGATCATTCCAGGTGGATCTTACATTATTGGCACTCCACAGCTCATGAAATGCTTCGTCCCACCTGGGATCTGACTTGCCTTCCCTATCTTCAGTGTCAAGCGGCACAATTAGTGGTGCATCACATACCTGATTGTTGCCGCTAGAAGATGTTGCCTCTTTGTTTGCTGCTTCAGCTGTAGCCTCTTTGTCAGCTTCTTCTGCTTTAGCTGCAAGCTCTCTTTCGGCTACTTATGCAGCCTCTCTGTCAGCTTCTTCAGATGAAGCCATTTCCTTTGCATATGCAGCTTCAAACTCAGCTATTCTGCATTTTCTGCAAAGGGCTCCCCTAAGCTCGTCTTCCCTCTTGCAAATAGGGCAAAACACAAGGTAACGTAGAAAAAACTGGATCTTCTTGTACAGCTGGTAGGTCACGTAAGCATCTATGGCTGCATACTTCAGTTTTATATCAGACAACGGCCACTCGTCCCATAAATCGTGCCTATCCATAGGGAAATCTACCTTCATTATGTCGTACGACTCATCGAGGATTCTAGTTGCGAGTGATGCCATTCCATCCTTCCTAGATCCCCCTAGGATCTTGACAAGACTCTGAATATCGATCGAGTTGTGTGCAGGAATTGTAATTCCCTCCCGATAAAATTTCGAAAAATCAGTTGTATTGTCGATAGTGCAGAAAACAATTCCCTTTTCTACAAGGAACTGGCGCAGTGCCGGTCAATTCCTATCAGTCCTGAAAGTATGTAGTTTGTCATCACCAAAATTTGTAACTACAAATATTTTGTCAATGCAAGATCATCATCTGAACATAATTTTGAAAAGTTTAGTAAATGCAAGATCAAGACTCTCAACATTGTCTTGTCATAATTTATTTGGTCCTAAATAAAATCCAGTAGTTGCAAGATGAGCAAATGGATAAAGAACAAGAGGTGAAAACCCTAAAAGCGGTTAGCTACATAGAGCAGATCTACAAACCGGGAGAGGTGGTAGACGAGGACGTGTTTCCTCATGGCCAGTTGAACGACGGCGACTTCACTCCCTTCATATGGGTGCTCCGGGATGTACTCGAGGTCCAATCCCACAAACTTGTCCTCGTCTTTCTCAAGCCAACCCTCGTACATCCTCAGGACTCGCACCACTGTCTCCTCCTCATTGGTGTAGACAACGTCTATCTTCTTATTGTCATGGGTAGTGAAGCTTGTCTCTAGAGTGCGATGACCTACCATGGCAGCAAGGAGAAGACGGGAATAAGACAGATGATAGGAAGAAGAAGAGTGGTTTCTGCGAGGCAGGGGAACGGTGGAACCGTCAATGCACTTTTAAGGTAGTGGTTAACGACGGGGATGGAAGTCCAGGGAGAGACGCGTGGTAATGGCTGTTCTAGCTTCTGAGTAAACAAAAAATAATTATAACGCCGATACATGTGCCCTGTTTTGTCACGTCAATACACTTGGCCGGTGGTGTTGTCCTATCCATTGTGCTAGCGCTGCAAGCCTACGTGACAGCCACTCCGCCTAAGCGACGGGAGCGACATAACGGCGTGAACTAACAGGGGGGCCAACTTGACGGCCATTAGCCTGATATTTTGTATTGAAACGTAAAGTTGAATTCGTGCTGAGAAAAGATCCTCTGAGTATTTGGCATGCCAACTTTGGGCAATGCAGCTGATTGTAAGCAACTTGCGTACCGCGTTGCCTGGACAACCCAACTTTCGGGCCGCAAAATGATATTCTCCTCAGAAACACCCCTGACCCTTTTCCAGAGCAAGGCGAGCACCACGTCGCCGGAATTTTTCCGTAGCCCACCGTTGAAGTGAAGGAAGGGCATCATTGATTGGAGCCACCCCAAGAGTCGCCGCGACCACCATTCGACTCACCATTGTCTACGAGCCCATTCGCCCCCATCGCTGGACCATCTGGAGCCCTAGTAAGCCTCCGCCGACCCCCATCGTGGTGCTAGGTTTAGAATCCCCCGCGCGCAGTTCGCCGGAGACGACGACACTTAGTCGTCGATCTCGTTCAAATCAAGTGGCCTAGATTAGTTGATACCATTTTGTTTAGATGCAGTCACTAACGCGTGGGACCAGCTTGTAAGCAGCCTGCTGCGCGTGTGCTGTGAAGTTGGGCCGGCCCATGTTCGTTCCCGTGCGTAGCCCAGACATTCAAATATGGATTTTCCATTTAAATCAAAACCCTATTCTATAAGTAGATTCAATATTGAATTCAAAGAAATTTACTTAACGAAAATGCATGATTCCAATTTTTTTAGAAAGGAATTGAAAATATCTACACACTCCCGTTGGATTCAAACTATTTGAAATTATAGATCACCTATAGTAAGAATAACAAGATAGGGACTTTTACAACTTCGAATATTTTTATAAAATCAACCATAAATGCTTTTGAGTTGATTCCAACTCTCAAAAATCACAATTGCCATGCTCTATATGAATATGTAAAAATATTTAGTTTTACATGCATTTATCATGGACTAGTATTAAAAGAATGCTATATAGGCATTTCTAGTCACTTTATAGTATTAAATAGCAATATTAAATCTTGTAATATATGCCCAACCATTTAAATCACATTCGTAAGTATTGGAATATGTGGTGATGGCATGTGTCAACATGATCCCATATTTTAATTGGAGAATATTAAATCTTAAGTATTTTCAATGAGTAGAAATTACTTTTTCAAAATAAGATAAATAAGAATGTGTAAATATTGCATGTGATGATTGAGATGGTGCTAGATCATCTAGTGTGAGCCCTTGTGTGCTAAATAGAAGTAGTGAAGTGTTGTTTGGTGATTGTGTACCTCGTATGTATTTATAGACGCTAGAACCAACCCGGGCTACGACGAGGAGGAGTACTTCGAGGAAGAGGAAGAGAACTTCAACGACTTAACCGAACAAGGCAAGCTAAATAATGCAACCCCACTATGCAAGCTATCCATGCAAGCGTATATATGCAAGCTATTGTTAAGATACCCTATACACACTTTTGAGATGCAACCTTACCATTTCCTAGTTTTATTCCAAGCTTTACTTTTCCTTTTACTAAATTATCTTACCTAGTTAATTAATTGTGATTAGTGGAAAATAGGAAGGATACCATCAAGGTCATAGAACTAGTCTTGGGTACTTATACTTGATTAGCACCCCTCAATAGTGATACCCTCAATACTAGTGGCTAGTTCTAAGCTAAACTTGATCATTTTAGATGGGAACATCTAGAGAAAATGATTATGAAAACCTTGGAATGATGAGTCATTCTATTGAAATGTTTTGACATGTGTTATGAAACACAACGAGTTGATGATGAAACTGGATGAGGCATGTACCTTGACTTTGATAAAAACTGATGGTTGGGTTCGGATGTGATACCATTCCAATTTTACCGTATAACCACAATACCTGAGTTGGATAGGACTTAACTGGAAGTTTATATGTCTTAGTATCAGTTCCCTTGCGGATAGAGGTTGAGTTGAGGCTACCTCGTGAAGATTAATAACCACCTATGCAGTGCCCACCATGGTAGATTGCCATGGCTGGGAGGCCAAGATCATAGAGGAGGTGCCTATACTAAGGTGTGTAATTGAAAGGTTAGGATTGATTATCCACATACCAAGTATGATGATTCAGGGTTATCCATGACGGATGTATCGAATCTTGTGGTGAAAGTATACCACCTCTGTAGAGTGTCAAACTATTCGAATTGCCACGTTCGAGGTTATGGACAGTTGGAGTGGCCATACTATTCCATTGTCATATGTTTTCAAAATGATTTGTGACTTGAAAAATGACTTTGACTTGACCACAATAGGGTTGTGGAAAAGAAAACTAGGTTCCCACTCAAGTAATCTAGAGAACTAAATTAGGTCTTTACTATTAAGTCCTTCTGAAATAAAATTGGCTTGTTGCAAATAATACTAGAGCTTAGGATTTCTACTAGTATTCCCTTACTTGTGTTTGTGATAGTTTGCGAGTACATAAAGAGTACTCATGGCTTTGTCCCTGGCTATTCCCATGGCCAGACTACGAGGAAGACTACCCGGAAGACGGACAATATGAGGTTTATGATAACTAGGATTATCTCCCATCCTCGGCATTGCCTGTGACCATGAAGATGGAGTCTACTACATTTATTTCCGCTGCTCTGATTTGTATTAAGACTTTATCATGAGATCAACTATGTGTAAGACTATTATGGTTTGTAATGGATGATGTACTATGGTACCAATTCTGTCGTGTCTCGCAAAAATGGTAATCCTGGGATTGCGATGTACGGCATAACATGCATATGGACTTAAAAATCCGGGTGTTTACAAGTTGGTATCAGAGCCATCCTAACCATAGGAGACCCTAGTTAGAATGGACATCTGAAAAACTTAGTTTCCAAACCAAGAAAGTGAATATTTACGAAAACCTATTCTCACTCTTATCCTTGAGATTCTTTACAAGTTGAATATTCACATGTTCCTCCAAATTCTTACAATTCTACATAAAATTTGACACACTTGATAACCTCACTAACTTACTCATCCTAATTACTTATAGATGGAGGTAAAATACAGCAAATTCTAACGGTTGGGCAATGGAGGGAAGCTCATCTTTGAGAGGGATTTGGGACAACTCGCGGAGTATCTTGGATGGCCGCACCCGGAGTTCTTCGGAGCACAGCTCAATGACTAGCCCGGAGGGGAACTATAGTGGTTGATAGTTGCGGATCTGAGAGGCAAAATGGAGCCACCTCTTTCAGAGAAGATTCAGTTCAGCTTGAGGGAGAACAACTGGCTAGATGGACTAGCCAAGGCTATGTAGGAAGCTCTTGCACGTCTGTGTGTACAGAACATCAACCAGATCAATGGCACACGCGTTTCCCACTATGCAAGGCGTGACTCTACGGGACAGCCTTTGGCCATGCCGAAAGATCCGGAATTGAAGCACCATGCGGACCACATGGATTTCATGTTGCATGAGACTCAGAAGGAGTTGGAAAATGCCCGTGCCTACGCCAACCAGAATCATGCCGCTGAGAGGAAACAAACCCTCGCCAACCTCGCCAAGGAGGGCAAATCACTTCGACTCCAGCGTGACAAGAAGGACCGCATAATCGCTCGTCTTTGCTAGAAGGTGGCCACCCTCGAAGAGACCATCCATGACCAGGAGATCCAGCTTGAGGAGCAGGAAGAGGAAGGGGAAGATATCCGTAGGGATATCCACTCTTACCTCAGTGATGATGATGACTACCTGGAGGACATCGCCATGGAGTACCACACTAACGAGGATGACGCCGACTTCATAGATGATGAAGAAGCCCCTGGTTCTGATGATGAGTAGTCGCACCTGACCATTATCATAGGTGTGAGTTGTATTCGGTCCCATTGTATCGTAGCTTCACATAATGGTTCTTAAAACCATTTGCTTCCATAGTTGTGGTGTGTGTTTGTATTGTGTTCTTGGAATGAATGAATGAAAAGGAGTTGTTAGTTTTTAACGATGAGTCACACTCAAAGTTCTAAAAGCTTTTTGAACCATACCCATAAACCATAGAAACTTCCCTCTTGTCTTATGATCTATCTCAATCTTCAGATGACTCGCGGAAACCCGAGTGGAAGCAGCTGATCCCAGTATCCAATGCTTCAGATTCTGCGAATGTTAGTATCCGACCGTGAAGCCGGTAGAGCAAAACGTCAAGCCAATCTTCAACAGATGGCCCAGATGGCACACAAAAATCAAGGCCATTGAAACCAGGATCACCATGGATCCAAACTCAAGAACTTCCAAAACACCAATCATCCTATGTTTAGCAAATCAAAAGAGCCCTTAGATGCTAATGACTGGCTGTAGACCATGGAAAACAACTTAGAAGTCGCAAGAGTTGATTCCGCAGAGAAAATACTGTTTGCCACCCACTCTTTGGCAGGTTATGCAAGATCATGGTGGAATAGCACTCGTACAATGAACAGAGAATAGATGATGACTTGGGAAGAATTCAAACTCAAGTTTAGCAGGACCCATGTGCCCCCAGGTTTTTCAAGCGGATGAGGGATGAATTCAGGGAGCTAAAGCAGGGAAGAATGATTGTGGTAGAATAACGTAACAAATTCCTATCTCTGGTTAGGTATGCTCCTGATGAGATTGACACAGAAGCAAAGAAGAATGAGAGATTCCTGAATGGCCTGCATGATGAGATGCAGACAGTGCTAGTCAACATTCCCTTTGATGCCCTACAAGCTTTAGTGGATTCTGCGATCCAGATGGAAGGAAAGATCAACCAGGCCAGTGAGAACCGTAAGCATTGTATGATGCACCAACCTAGACCCCACCATACCCTGAAGTACCGCCCCAACCCGTCTGTAGGATATGCATCAAGACACAACAGACCCCTATGACCCGTCCGAACTATCCCAATCGTGGTATAGGAAACCCGAGGCCGGGAGGCTCCCACAACAACAACCCCGGCAACCCCAATAACTTCAACCATGCACCGCCAAGGTCCACCACCACCACCAACAACAACAATATTGCCCCGAGGACTGGAAGCAATGCGGTGCCTGTCGTAGGGAAAGACAAGTGAATGATAACTTGCTTCGAATGTGGAGTCACGGGCCACTAGTCCAACGAGTGCCCCAATAAGCTTGTAGCAGCCACCAATGTTACTGCACCTGCCCAACAACAGCGTCGTGTCCAGCCTAGAAAGAGGTTTACCCCAGGAAACCTGCACAACCGTACCGGTTGTCTATTTCACATGAATGCTGAAGAAGCCCAGGAAGTGCCAGATGTCGTGCTGGGTATGTTTTATGTTAACTCGGTACTTGCAAGAGTGTTTTTTGATTCTGGAGCATCACACTCATTTGTTACAAAAGAATTTGCATGAACTAGTAATATTTAACCAACAAATTTGAAGCATGTTATGATAGTTCAAATACCTGGTTCGACCACCAAAGCTAGAAAAATTTGCAAGGCCGTGCCTATCGGAATCCAAGGGATAGATTTTTATGCCAATCTAATAGTACTTGGAACCAATGGTTTGGAAGTAGTAATAGGAATGTATTGGATGTCGAAAGATCAAGGATTAATAGACTGTGCCAACAAAGCCATAACCATGACAAGTAGCACCGGCGTATCAGTAGAGCATGTATCTGAGACGCTGCCCCATCAATTCAAATGCAACAAGAGTTTAGTCAAATCAACCATAGATAAAGTCAGAGTAGTCTGTGAATACCCTGATGTGTTCCCAGATGAATTACCCGGTATGCCCCAAGATGGGGATATTGAGTTTATCATTGAACTAGTTCCTAGAACTGGACCCATGGCTCAGAGACCCTATAGTATGAACCCATCTGAACTAGTGGATCTAAAGAAGCAACTTGATGATATGTTGGGGAAAGGTCTGATACAACCAAGTGCATCACCATGGAAATCACCTGTTGTTTGTGGATAAGAATGGTGGTGCCAACCGTTTGTGTACGGATTATCGGAAGATGAATGACGTCACCATCAAAAACAAGTACCCACTGCCAAAGATATAAGATTTGTTTGACCAACTGATTGGTGCCAGAGTGTTTTCTAAGATTGATCTTAGAACTGGTTATCATCAATTGAAGATCCATGCAACGGATATCCCAAAGACCATCTTCACCGCCAGATATGGATTGTATGAGTACGATGTCATGCCTTTTGGATAAACAAATGCCCCCGCTTATTTCATGAATCTCATGAATAAGATTTTTATGGACTTCTTGGATAAGTTTGTCGTTGTTTTTATCGATGACATTCTGATCTACTCCAAGTCAGAAGAAGACCATGAGCAACACCTGAGAACCATCCTTGATACAATTAGGGAGCATCAGTTGTATGCCAAGTTTAGAAAATGTGATGTCAACACCCGGATTTTTAATCCCAGATGCCTGTTATGCCATACATGACAATCCCAGGATTACCATTTTGGCAAGACATAACAGATTTGATATCACAGTACATCATCCATTACAAACCATAATAAGGTCTTAAACGAATCAAGGATCTCATGATCCAGTCTTAATACAACAAGCAGCGAAATAAATAATAAGCGTAGTGGTGGGGTCCATCTTCAGGGTCACAGGCAATGCTGACGATGGAAGATAGTCCTAGTTATCACAACGGTCCTGTTGTCCTTCCTCTTGGTAGTCTCCTTCATAGTATGGCCATAGGAATAGCCAGGGACAAAATCCATGAGTACTCTTTAAGTACTCACAAACTATCACTAACAAGTAAGGTAGTTCTAGTAGGATTGCTAACTCTAAGTTCATTTGTAAAGTTAAGTTTGAAACCTAAGCTGAGTTCAGAAACAAAGAAAGATAAAATAAAGTTTGAAATCACCTACGTGGGAACTTAGTTGTCATAGTCACAACTCGGTTGTGGTCAATTCATGTCACAATTCATTTCATAAGTTGTTTTGAAAACATCTGACAACGGAACAGTATGGCCACTCCAACTGTCCATAACCGCGGACGTGGCTATTCGAATAGTTTGACACTGTGCAGTGGTGGTACACTTTCACCACAAGATTCGATACATCTGTCAGGGATAACCCTGAATCATCATACTTAGTATGCAGATAATCAAACATAACCTTTCCTTTACACACCCTAGTATAAGCACCTCTCCTATGAGTATGGCCTCCCAGCCATGACCATCTGTCATCCTGGGCACTGCATAGGTGGACCACATTGAGAGGTAGTCTCAGCTCAAACCTCTCCCGTGAGGGAACTAATACTAATGCATATAAACTTCCGTCTAAGCCTTACCCAATTCAGGTATTGTGGTTGTACAGTAAAATTAGAATGGTATCGCATCTGAACCCAACCATCAGTTTTGTAAAAGGGCTAAGGCTCATGCCTCAGCATTTTCATCATCATAAACCATTTGTGTTTCTCAGCACATGTCAATAGAATGACTCATCATTCCAAGGTTTTCACAAGTCATTTTCAGCAAGTACTCCCATCTATAGTGAATCTAGTTTTGGTTTAGCTCTAAACTACTAAGTTAAGAGTGTTCACTAATATGGGATGCTAATCTCACTCACATGCCATAGAATGACATCTAAGTATAACTAGATATGTCAAGTTTTATACTTTCTATGCTACCTTTAAAACAAGTAAAGGACTTTGGTAAAGTAAATAAGGTAAATCTTGGAAATAATCTTGGAGTAAGTATAAGTCAAAATGGCATAACCAAAGCATGCCTAATGCCTTTGCTTAGGTTATCTAGCTTTCAAGGGTTAGCTTGCTCAGTTTACTTGAAGTGCTAGGCTTGCCTTGGGTAGTGCAGTGGTTGAAGTTTTCTTCCTCCTCCTCTTGGTAGAACTCCTCCTCCTTGAAAGCTTGGTCGGTACTATCGTCTATAAATACATACGGGATACACAATCACCAAAGAATGCTTAACTAGTCTAGTTAGCACACTAACGCACACATTTGATGATCTAATATCATCACAAGCATCACAAGGTATAATTAACTAGCTTCATTCTTTTTATTTGAGAAAATTAATTTCTACGCATTGAAAATAACTAAGATTTCATATTCTCCAATTAAAATATGGGATCATGTGGACACATGTCATCACCACATATTCTAACATATGGGAATGTGATTTAAAGGTTGGATCATATTTTAATAAGTTTAAGTTTAATAATTTAATGATTTAAAGTGACTAGAAATGCCTATATAGCATTATTTTGGTACTAGTCCAAAGTCACTGCATGCAAACCTTAATATTATTACATATTCAGATAGGTATGGTTAAATTTGATTTTTGAGAGTTGGAATCAACTCAAAATCTATTATGGTTGATTTTAGAAAAATGTTTGAATGTGGAAAAGCTTTTGTCTTGTTATTTTTACTAGGAGAGATCTCTAACTCTAAATGATTTAAATCCAAAGTAGCTTTCCAACAAAATTGGAATTACTCAATTTGGATTTACAAAACTCTCTGAATTGATTTTTAAACTAAGGGACAGAATTAAATTTTAATTAAAATAGAAAAACCTATATTTGAATTCAGTGGGTCGTGTGGAAAATAAATGGGCCGGCCCAGTTTACTCCACATAGCAACCGGGCTGGTTTTAAGTGAGGGCCCCACCTGTCAGTGGGACAGTGGTTGCCGAAGCGGTATGGGCGAACTATGGCCGTAGGATTAGAACTGGATCTAACGACCCACGGTCGTCGTCGACGATGGACACGTCGCCAGCGAGACTAAACCCTAGCACGGTCGGTGGCGGTACAGTGAGGGCATACCAGGGCTCCAGCTAGTGCGGCGAGGCGGGCAAACGAACAAGTCAACGACGGCGGTTCTCTTGGTACCACTACTAGGAAACATGCTATAGGTGAACCCTATTCTGTGGCGCACGGAAGGCCATGCGCCACAAAAACTAATTTTTGTGGCGCACGAGTGCCAGTGCGCCACAGAAAGCAGCAAATTCTGTGGCGCACGGGCACGGATGCGCCACCGAAAGTGCCACTTCTGTGGCGCATCCATGCCCGTGCGCCACAGAATTCAAGAGGGCCCCACTCCAATCATTGCCGCTGGCTAGGCAGCCAACTTCTGTGGCGCATCTAGGCCAGTGCGCCATAGAAGTGCACTTTTCTGTGGCGCATAACTCCACGTGCGCCATAGAAAAGAGCACTTCTATGGCGCATTGGCCCATATGCGCCACAGAATTAGCGCACATGGCCCAATATCTGTGGCATCTCCCACCTTCTCCCACCCACTCCATCCCCTTCTCCTACATGCCTCTAGCTAGCTTGACCCCCTTCTCTCTCCTAGGCCATTTTGCTCTTATTTTGCCTTATTTTGTGTGTTTAACCTAGATTTGTTGGTATATATTTGGTGAGGGTGAGCCTCTCCATAATCTCCTCCTCTCCCACATCTCACCGACCGCGTTCTCGTCCGGGATCTACTAGGTGAATATAGCTTGGAGAGACATGCATATGCATGTTTTGGCGTGGCGGTGTGTATGTATGTTTGTTGTAGGGGAAGAGCTTGTCGCGCGCGGGCGTTTTGCGCGACCGGATTCGTATGGTGATACGATGCTTATGCTATGCAAGAAGCTTTTTGGCGTGGCGCATGCATATTTGGATATGTGCGAATATTCTTTTTGTTGTTGCTTGTGCCGGCGTGGTGCATGGATGTTTGCCGAAACGTTGATTCATTTCTGTTTTGGCAAATTTTTGCACCACCCATATGTCCTAGTTTTAGGGGAGGTCATGCCAAATTTTTCCGGCGACCATGCATATGCATGCGTGTGTGTGTGTTGTTCTGTGGGTGTGTGTGCACACACATGTTGCAGTATTAATAAACATACTTTCTCGCAGGCAATAATTAACCATGGTTCTCGCGATGGACTCCGGTCGAATCGCTAGATACAAGAAAGACGCGAAGGCAGACATGATTTGGCGGAACATGCGCCAGATAAGATGCCCTGTCGATCATGCAAACTCGATAGGTGGATCGACCGTGATTTCGGAATACTGGAGCAGCACTTGCTCAGACGCGGTTTCTTCGAGCCGACAGCAAATGGTAGGGGTGAAGACGAGGGCGGGCGGCGAGAAGACGACGAGTCTCCCGGACAAGACCATAATAATGATGAAGGAGATGCCAGCGGAGAAGATCATCATGACGAAGAAGATGGATCCGCGGACACGGAGATCCCTCGATCGGCCTTTCAGGACATTCATGTTCAAGAACTACTCCACAAGCAGACGAGCAACGCCAGGGCTAGTGAAAGGGAGAAAGCCAAGCTGGCGCAAATGAAGAAAGACGGGATGACTCCGTTGTTTCCTGGATGCCGGCCCTAGGATACACGCTTGCAAGTAACGCTTGATGCTCTGGAGCTGAAGTCGAATAACAAATGGACCGACACTAGCTTCAGGGAGAGCATGGAATTCTGGCACGACCATCTTCTGGAGGGGAACACATTGCCACGTAGTATCGAGGAGGCCAAGAAAGTCGTGTGCCCTCTTGACCTACCTCACAAGAGATACCACGCCTGCATCAACGATTGGATAATGTATCGGGACGAGTATGAGAACAGCACGACATGTCCGAAGTGCGGCCACGGGCGGTACAAGGTTGGGAAAAAGAAGGTTCCTCGAAAGGTGGTATGGTACTTTCCTATCACTCCCCGTCTGCAGCGGTATTACGTGAACCCTAAGGAAGCAAAGCTCATGCAATGGCACGCGGAAAGGGAGAATCCCGAAGAGGATCCGGAGAAGGGCTATATCCTGACACACCCTGCAGACACCACCCAGTGGCAAGCATTGGACCTCGCCTTCCCGCAGAAGTTTGGGGACGACGCAAGGAACGTCAGGCTAGGTATGAGCACTGATGGACTCAATCCGTTTGGCAACCAGAGTAGCACGCATAGCACCTGGCCCATGTTTGTATGGCCTTACAACCTTCCCCCGTGGTTGTGCACGAAGCAGAAGTACATCCACATGTGTATTCTCATTCAGGGGCCGAAACAACCAGGTGTCGACATACATCTGTATCTCGGGCTGCTGAAAGAGGAGTTAGAATTGTTGTGGAATAATCCACCCCGTACGTGGGACGCCTACAAGGAAGATTGTTTTGATATGAGAGTCGCGTTGCTCACGACGGTGCACGACTATCCTGGTTACGCATATGTAGCTTGCCAGGTCGGCCACGGATTCAGGTGCATGGATAATACCCCGCATCTCGAGCTACCAAGGGATCCTGGGTCTTCGAAAACCGTGTTCCCAGGTGCTCGAAGGTGGCTTCGCTTGGATCACGCGTGCAGGAAACGCGGTGATCTGTCCAATGGTAAAGAGGAGCCTGACAGAGCCCCGTTGTCGAGGAGTGGCGTAGAAATCGACGAGCTTTTGAAAAATTGGGAGGAGTGCCCTTCGCCGGGAAAAATGAAGCGACCGAGGGCGGTAGAGCCGTTGCTGGGTGTATGGAAAGCCAGGTCTGTTTTCCACGACTTGGAGTACTGGAAGTACCTCCACACGGCACATTCCCTCGATGTCATGCACATTACGAAGAACATTACAGAGAGTCTGCTTAGCACTCTTTGCAATTTGGAAAAGGGCAAGGATGGGGCGAAAGCAAGATACGACCTGAAATATCTTGGCATTAGGAAAGAACTACAGGCCCCCAGTAGTGGTGATGAAGCCGACGATGATGATGATGATCAGACGGAAGGGACTCAACGTCTCCGCAAAAGGGCTAAGAAGAACTCTGTGGTGCTTCCAGCTGCATGCTACACGCTTAGTCCGGAGGAGCTCGATCAGTTTTTCAGGTGCCTCCTAGGAGTCAAAGTTCCTCACGGTTACTCATCGAAGATAAGAAGATATCTCGACGCAGCGAAGAAGAGGTTCACCGGGATGAAGTCTCACGACTGTCACGTGCTGATGACGCAGATACTACCCGTCGCGGTCTGAGGGATAATGGATGAGCACGTACGTGATACGCTGTTTGGCCTGTGCAACTTTTTTGACGTCATCACCAGGAAGTCGATCGGCGTGAGGCAGCTCCAAAGGCTACAGGAAGAGATCGTGGTGATACTATGCGAGCTCGAAATTTACTTCCCGCCCGCATTCTGTGATATTTGCATGCATCTATGTCTCCATGTCGTTGATGACATCAAGCATCTCGGCCCGACGTTCCTGCACAACATGATGCCGTTCGAAAGGCAGAACGGTGTTTTGAAAGGATACGTTCGCAGCAGGTCCCATCTAGACGCAAGCATGGCCAAGGGCTTCCTAACATACGAGTGCATCACCTTCTGCCAGAATTATATAAGGAGCGAGGACGAGGATGTTGGTCTGCCAACCAGGACACACCTCAGTAGGCTCGCTGGAGAGGGTCACCGCGAGGGGTCCCGCTCACTCCATGTCGGCATCGAGAATCGACGCGATGACTTTGACAGGGCTCACCGGGTCGTGCTACAACACTTGACATTGATCAAACCTTGGGTGAATGAGCACAAACACGTAGTCGAGCAGAGTAACATCGACCTGGGCCAAACGAGGAAGAATGGAGACGTAACCAGAGAGCACAACTCGAGCTTCGGCCGCTGGTTCAAGAAAACACAAGAGCTTCTCGCAAAGACCATAACACCGTCTACGGAAGAAGAAAAACTCATATTTGCCTTATCACGGGGCCCCGGGCAAAACGTAAAGACCTATCAAGCGTACGACATCAACGGTTACAGATTCAGCACCGAGGAAAAGGACAAGAATAGCGAATACCAAAACTCAGGAGTAACTATGCTATCTTTCGCCGATGACGAGGCTACTATCAAGGAACGATACTTCGGAAGGATAGAGGAGATTTGGGAGCTCAACTACTGTGGAGAGACGGTGCCAATGTTTCGTGTGAGATGGGCCAAGAACGTCGAAAAAGAAGGCCGATATTTCACCACCATGGTTATACCCGATGCCAAGTCAAAGAACGCATCCGCGAAAAATGATCCATGGGTACTCGCCAGCCAAGTTGACGAATGCTTCTTCATCACCGACCCGTCAAGACCTAGCTGTGTTGTCGTGAGGAGGGGCAAGAGGAGCATCATCGGAATGCAAGGAGACGCCAACAAGGAAGACTTGGATAAGAACGGTGATCCGAAGATCGAGGAGGAATTCGACAAGCACTTTGACATGCCTACTACTAGTAAAGTAAGAAGGAAGACCTCCTTACCCACCAAAGGTTGTCCGTTCACGCGAAGAAATCTCAAGGTGGTTGGCATAAAGTATTCAACCGCCAACAAGAAGGGCAAGAAGATTGCGAAGAGACGCTAAAGCTAGCTAGCTTGGAACCGGGACGAAGAAAGACTTTTTTGTGTATCACATGTGTGTCTATGTGAGAGAACAAGCATATATGTATGTGAGTGATATATGTATGTGAGTGATATTTAAGGATATGGAAATAGAAAATCCCTAGTGTTTTCTTTCATTAAATGTAATTAACTAAAATAATTTAAAAAAAGTTTAAAAAATGTGGGGCAACTAGGATTCGAACCTAGCCACCCCAGGTTCCAGGTTAACAGCAGCAAACCACTGGGTTAGTTCTCTGTTGTTGTCAATATAGCAGTGACTTTCTTTTTATTAATCTAGTCAAAGAATTCGGTGGCGCATCTATTGGTGGGATGCGTCACAGAAATCTACAATTCTGTGGCGCATCTGTTGGTTGGATGCGCCACAGAATGTTTACACTTAGCAAAAAAACGACACCACTCTCCCTTCCCCTCCCCCTCTATCAACGTTGCAATCGATCTGTCGTGTCATCCCACGCCGCCGTCCCCCTCCCACGCCGCCGTCCCCCTCCCGCGCCGCACCGGAGGAGCACCGGAGCGGCCCACCACGCCGTCTACACCGCCACCGGAGGAAGAGCACCACGCCAGGAGGAGGAGGCCCGCACCAGGAGGAGGCCCACACCGTCGACCTCGCGCCCGCAGCCGGAGCACCAGCCGGTAAGGCCCCCTCCCCCTTCCTCCTCCCCCTCCTCCTACTCGTTGGCTAGGGTTCTCTATTAGGGTTCTTGATCTTGATAGCTAGGGTTCTTGCTCTTGATAGGGTTCTTTTGGTATCAAAGCTCTTCTGCCTACTGTAAGCATACACATACACATACAGATTGATGTGTGCTATCAAAGCTGGGATTTGATATCAAAGATCTTCTCTACTGATTGGTATCAAAGCTCTTCTCTACTGTAAGCATACACATACACATACACATACAGCTTAGTTGTGGTTACAGTAAGCAAAGTAAAAAGGATGCACAATGGTTTCATCTTGTCATTGCTGAAGCTGGGATTTGGTGATAAAACATGTTAACCCTGCAAAATGGTTATTGCTGAAGCTAGGATTTGTTGATAAAAAATGTTAACCCTGCAAAAATGTTAACCCTGCAAAATGGTTTCCTCTATATTTAATATCCCTGGCACATGAGGCCTAAAGAGAATCAATTACATGCACTGTTGCAGTTATTTGAAGGGTATTTGATGGGAAGGGTGTCTGAGATTTATCTCAAAAATGCTAGAGAATATTAGAACTGTTCAACTCGAACATCCTATCAACTGTAGGGATCTATTAGGTAGGAGTATAGGACTACTTTGATGTTTTGCTCATTTTACAATATAAGCGTGAGAATGCTTTTCTTTTCTCTCATTTTTGTTCACATGCTTCTCTTTCTAATGATCAAATCATCACTTGGTATATTTGGGAGAACTGCAATCGTTGTCTGCTGATTCATCCATTGTTA
This sequence comes from Avena eriantha, assembly GCA_910589775.1. Taxonomy (NCBI): domain Eukaryota; kingdom Viridiplantae; phylum Streptophyta; class Magnoliopsida; order Poales; family Poaceae; genus Avena; species Avena eriantha. The sequence goes on from OU342743.1 coordinate 151,724,834, forward strand.
TGTTGCAGCAACAAAAATTGTATCTATTCATGACCTGGGGTGCTACTGAGCACCATATGGGGTGCTACTGAGCACCATATGGGGTGATATATATATATGTTGGGGGGGGATATTTTTTTGCAGGGATTTCATTGAGTCCCATTTCTCCCGGAATGTTGATTAACTTCCGTTTTGGTTGAGAAATGGGCACTCCTATGTAGTAGAAAAATTAGCAAAGGTCATGCCGAAATTTTGAATTTTTGGGCATGACCTTTGCTAATCATTCTACTACCTAGGATTGCCCATTTCTCAACCGAAACAGAAGTTAATCAACATTCTGGGAGAAATGGGACTGCACTATATTTTTTTGCCTTTTGTGCTAAGTTTTTGCCTCATTATATAAAGTGCAAATAGACATGTCAGGAAACGCGGATGAGCGCGGCACTTCTAAGCACATGAGCATTGAAGAACAAGCGAGAGAGCAGAACAAGTCATTCTGGAACGAGGAGATGGAGGAGGCGGAGGCCACCGCCGGAGCTGCTGGTTATGAGGGTGGCCGGGAGGAAGCCGCCGATGATTATGAGGGTGGCCGGGAGGAAACCACCGATGATTACGGCACCACCGATGGCTGGGAGGACGAAGACACCACCGATGGCGGCGACCACGACGCAAGTGGTAGCGGCACCAATCCGACCGCCGGGAAGAAGGCGGCGAGGCCAAGGAGGCCCTGGAAGGCGCAAGTGCTCGCCAATGTCACAGACAAGTTCACTTTTGTCTCGGAATCTGGCCTACCATTAGAGCCGAAGAAGGCGGCCTCCGGGTTCAGCATGCAAATAGGGTGCATCGTCCGGGAGAGTGTTTCAATCAACACTAAGGACATCAGAAGCCCAGAGAATACGGCTATACTCCAAACCATGCTCGATAAGCTTCACCAAAGATACAAGTTCCCGGACGAGGACTCCAAAAAAGGGCGGAAGCTAATGCCATCATGAAGATGAGCACCGCCTTGAGCAGCTAGAGATTCCGGGTGAAGAAGAAGATTAACAAGGGTGACAGTTGGGAGAAGATAAGTAAGGAAGAGCCGCATCTCCCTAGAGAAGACTTCGATGCATTGAAGGAGTCCTTCAACACGGAGGTGGCTCGAGAATGGACCGCCTGGGGGAGGGAAATGCAAGAGCTGAACATAGGTAAGCACTATCTCGGAAGCGGTGGCTACCGAGGAAAACAGCCGATTTGGGAGAAGGAGGACAACGAGTATATACGTCTGGGAAAAGACAACCCGTGGTACAAAATAACGGACGTACAGACGAGGAACTATGTCCGGTCCCGCTACTTCCTCGACTGGAAGACCGGGGAATTTGTTACCAACGATCCGACCGTGAAGGCCTTCGAGGAAAAGCTGGTAAGGAATTTCATTACCGCTTATATCTCGAGTTAATCTAATTAGATAATGGAGACAAAATTCTAATTGGGTTCACCTTAATTTCCTTTTCCCGAAGGACGAAGCGTTGAAGGATTTGGCTAAGAACCCGTAGTCGTCCGAGGGGTCTATGGAGCCGTGGGACACGTCTTTCAACCGGGCGACGAACGTGATGAAGAAAAGGAAGTTAGATCTCCCACCGACATCAGCTGGCCGTGTGTCCGGCTTTGGTTTGAACATGAAGGTACGGGACTACTATGATTCAGACGCCAAGTCCAAAAAGGCGAGGAGGGTGACGGGCGCGGCACGCGCCGAGGTTGAGCAGCTGAAGAAGCAGGTGGAGGACCTACAACAGGTCAAAGCGCAGTTGCCCGACATAGTGGCGTCCCAGGTCAACGAGATGATAAAGTCGTTGATCCCCCCTAATTTGTGGGAGGGGATAAGTGCTTGGAATGCGAGAGGTCAACAGGGGCCGATACACGTGCCCACCTGCACTGGCAGCAACTCGAGCGGGAACAAGCCCGCCTCGCCGGAACTCGTGACCCCACAGCCCAACGCCGCCACGCAGCAGCCGCTCCTCCAGTTGGACGCACCCGACCACCCGGCCGAGGATGATAGGGCAGTGATGCACGATGATGCACCCGAGCAGCCGAAGATTGATAGGCCGCCCGCTGCCCTTGTCTCCACATTAGCCGAGCTCGACGCCATCATAGTGGTAACTAATTAGTTAGTCTGCGCGTAATTTTTTTTAACTATGCCTTTCATGACTGTCATCTCATCATCCCAAATATGTTTTGATTCAGGACACGCCTTGCGTAGTGCTGCATAGCGTGGTGCCCGGCGGCGAGTTGAAGGAGGTTGCGGCGGGCCAGGTGATTCGCCCAAAGAGCACGGAGGTTATGCACAACGTTAAAATGGGCAAAGACATTATGAGGGTCAGTTTGACTTACATAGTGCCAGAGTACCGCGACATCCTCCCGCCCTTTAACCCTCTAAGAGCCGAGGACAACACTCCCCTCCACGAATGCACCAATTGGGTCATGCCATGGCCGAAGTCGCAGATTCGTCTTGGGGGGCGGGGGATCTTGTGGGGCCAAAGCTTCCCGCAGGAGGCACCTTGGTTCGCCGGCCCATGCCCATCCGGCCCTCGGCGAAGCGCGCCCCGAAGGAACCGGCGGTCGCCGCCGCTACCACCACCCAGAAGAAGCTTAAGGTACCGCCGGTCGTCGTCACCCGGGAGGAACCGGTTCTCGTCGCCAACACCAATCGCCACCAAGAACTGTTGGGACGAAAACCGTTACCGCGCCGACCATCCAAAACCAAGGCCGTTGCACCTCAACCACCGGCATCGCAACTGCTGCCAGTAACTAAGGACGTTGACATGGCACCACTTGATCATGATGACGGCCACTACCATGACAATGATGACCACAACTATGACAATGATCAGGATGAGGATGTCGACGTCGATGCCTACATCAACACTGGCGCCTGCAGCAAGGATGTGTATATGCCTCCTATCGAGGTTGATGAAGAAGCCTTCCGTGGTCACGACGATGAACCTAGGCGTCCCAATGCAGTACCCTTGCAGCGCCAGCTAGTCTTCAAGGGTTTATCTCAGGAAGAAGACATGCCTCCGGAGGCCGGCGATGCAGCTATACAGAAACCGGCTACCATTTTCAGCCCTACCACGCTGAAAAAGACGATCAATGAGGTAGGGGTAGCACCCCCAGAACAAGCTGACAAGAAGAAGAAGGCTAGGAAGAGGAAACCTAAAACTGCCCAGGGTGCCTCTATGAGCCAGCCAGCTCAGAAGATACAGCATGACAGCGTGATACCACCCCGTCCGGATGGCTTGACGCGAGTTCATGAAGCTGGGAAACCAATACTACCTCCTGATCTGCTACGCTTGGCAAGTGGATCAATGCACTCTTTGCATAGTCATATCTTATATGTTGAGCAAACCCTTCTCAAGGAGAAAGATCCAACTTACCCGGTGTGCGTCGTCAACGTGCCAGAGGACCCAGACTTTGTCCATGAGGAACCCGCAAGTCTGTTCTTCATAGCGTACGAGGACGTCTTCAAACTGTTTCACCTTAGACGGCTGGACTATAACTTGGTCTGCCTATTCTCGATCAATCAACAGTTGAAGATCAAGAGAGAGTTACTCCCGCAAGTCGCGGTAGCGGATCCCTACTACATGCGCGATAGCCAGCTGGTGGAAGGATCAGTGACACGGACCCGGGCGGTGGAGTACCTTCAGAATTTCATGCTCAGATACAAAGAGAACACCATTCTTCTGTCCGTCTTTCCCGAGTAAGCACACACATCCGTTCGTCGCCGTCGTAACTAATGCTTTCTTGTAGATTTCTTCCATTGCTTATCCTTTCCAACATTCGTTTCAATTGTGTTGAGCAGGGACTACTACTCTGTAACCATCGCCATTTACCCGACGTATTCAGTAGCCCAGTATTTCGACTCGTCGAATACCACGTACAAAAAAAACTGGGCCAGAATAAAAGTTGTTCTCGATGATGCTATGGAGGGATACTTCCAAAAGGGAGGCACCTTCGTAAAGAAAGGGGAATTTGTCAAGACGGATAAAAGACACGGGTTCAAGCACGTGACCGAGTTCCCCTGCATCAAGCAGCCGGCTGGCAGCGTGAGGGATAGCTTCTACGCCCTCCATCACCTTCACGGGTTGGTCCGGGATGCAGAGCAGATCAAGTGCCTAGACACTGTCCGAGAGTGGTCTGCAAGATATATAGGGGAAATCAGCGATGCTGATCTTAGAGAACACTTCCATCGCATCCAAAGGAAGTTATCGGAGATAATCAAGGAAGATGTCGAAACCATGGGGGGTGCTTAAACGTACGCCGGAAGCCGTCTAAGAGGGCGATCGAAAAACTCATAGATGCGCAGGGTGATCGAAGGACGTGGACGACGAAAGACTGCTACAAACCGTTCCCGGCGCCGTCTGGCAAGTAGGCTCATTGATCATGGACACATGTGTGTATTGTGTCGTGTTCCCAGGTGTCGTGAACTATAATTGCTTTGTAATAATTTGTATCGACGGATGTGTGTGTGTGTTTTGTCGTATTTTATCGTTGAACTTGCTTATGTGATATCGATGCAATATGTCTTATATGTTGCATTATGCACTAATACATGCCTTGTGTCTATAGAGATGACGTACTACGTGGTGTTCGAGGGTCGGGTTCTAGGGATCTACGAGGAGTGGGAGGACTGTAAGAAACAGGTGCACAAGTTCAGCGGCAACTGCTACAAAGGATACGCGACTAGAGAGGAGGCGGAGGCCAAGTGGAGGAACTACCGGTCGAGGAAGAACAAGAACAAGATGAATACCGCGGTCATGCTCATGCTCTTGCTCACCATCATCGCGGCTCTACTATATTTCATCATAGTGTAGGCAGCGGTGACCACTTCATTTGTAACTTTAGATGATGAACTAATTTATACTTGTGTAAAAATGTGGCACTTATGACTATATGTATGCATGTATGTTGGGATCTAATATTTGATGACATAGTAATGTATATGTTTGCATCTACTGTTTGTCCAGATTATTATTTACTATCTATGTATAAATCCTGTATAAAACCTGTATATGCACTGTATTTTGGGCTGTGTTAGAAATTAAAAAAAATACCGAAAAAACATTATGTGGCGCATCTTGTAACGTTTCTGTGGCGCATGTGTGCATATGCGCCACAGAAAGCACACTTCTGTGGCGCACGGGAGAACATGCGCCACAGAAAGCCCAAATTCCGTGCGCCAAAGAATTACCAATTTAGTGGCGCAAATTCTGTGGCGCACGAGGCATGCGCCACAAAAACCAATTTACGTGCGCCACAAATAAGGGTTTCCCTAGTAGTGTATTGGCAGCGTCCCTGGAGGTGGCCTGGATCAACGGCTCCCTTCTCCTCCTTCCGCGGCAGACTCCGGCGAAATTCCGGTGCTGCGGGCTACGGCTTGCTCCGGTAGGGCTCTGGGAGTGTTCTGAGGGGGAGTGGAGGAGAATGGTGTGACGAATTGGTGCTGGGAGGTGCTCTATTGATAGTGGGGAGAAGCGGCGGTGAGGCATGGGCGGAGCTCGTTGGTGACGACGATACAGAGGGCTACCGGCATGGGCGAGGTAGCGGACGGTGGGCGGTCTGCTGGCGGTCCTCTACGGCGTAATGGCGTGGCTAGGGGTGGTGGAAAGTGGTCAGGAAAGGGCGATGCTCTGGGAGATAGAGGCGGTGCTCGACGGTGCTCCTGGCGACTGTGGGTCAGGCGGCGGTGTATGGCCGTGTCTAGGGGGTGAGGGGGTCGAGGCGGAGCGGCGTGCGGGGTTTGGTGTCGAGGCATGGTCTGTGGCATGCTGGCGGCGAGGGTGCTCTGGCGTGCTCTGGATGCACGCAGAGAGAAAGGGCGTCGCTGCTCTGGGGTGGTCCAGTGGCTGGCAGTGATCGTGCGGTGGACCGTGGGCGGCGGTGAGGTCACACCGTGCTTCCTGGAGTGGTGGAGAGGGGCTGGCGGTCTGTTGTGGCGTTGGCAAGGTTGGCCGGCGAGCATGTTCTCAGGGTGGCGTGGTACTGCTGCTAGGGACAAGGGGGTGAGTTCATTAAGGTTTAGTTAGAGCTAGGAGGGATAGAGGGAGTAAATTGATGTCAAATGGGTGGCAAAACACTGTAGAAATAGTGAGCTAAAACTAGAGTGTGATTCATGCCTGCCAAGTATTCGATCAAATGGCCGCATGAACAAAATATTTGAATTTTTCAAAGATTTTTTTGTGGAGTGGTTTATCTTATGCTTGAGCATCTAGGTTTGCTTGGGATTTTGAAATGGAGTTCATTTGGATGGTTTTTGAAATAGTGTGATCTTGATACATACACTAGATTCAATTTTCAAATGCCATTTAAAATTAGAGTTTGAATGTTTTTGGGAGGTCACAAAGTGGTCCTTGGCACATCACTACTTGTACTAGCAAGGGGTGCAAAGAACCACAATTGTCTCTGTTGGGAATTGAGTGCTAGGAACACCCAAAGTGGGTTAGTTGATTAAAATGGCAAAAGTGACCATTTCCTTATTTAATTCTTTTTGATTTCTTTTTCTTTGGGATTTGCTTGGGGATGATCTGGATGATGTGGCATTCATCATAGAACCATTTACAACCAATGGATCACTCAATCATGGCATTTCAAACAACTCCTAATTTAAATGCACACACATATGAATGCTTAAATATTTTTAAATGGAAAAGTTTTTGTTAACTCTCAATTTGATGATTTGGATCTTAATACTCTTGGATTAAAGTTTTGGGATGTTACAAACCTTCCCCCCTTAAACAAAATCTTGTCCCGAGATTTAAGAAAGAAAACTAGGAATTAAAGAGATCTGGGAACTCAGTCCAAAGGTAATCTTCTCGCTCCCAAGTGGCTTCTTCTTCGGTATGGTTGCTCCATTGAATCTTGAGAAATTTGATACTCTGGGTCCTGGTGGTTCTGTAAGCTTCCTCCAAGATACGGATGGGCACTTCACGATACGTCAGATCCTTGTTGATATCAACAGCTCGGTGATCGATGTTCTTGAAAACTTCAGTCTTCTCCGGCACCTCGAGACATTTGCGAAGTAACGAGATATGGAACACATTGTGGATGGCTGACATCTCCGCTGGCAGCTCCAGTTGATAAGATACTTCTCCTCGGCGGTTCAGAATCTTGAAGGGTCTAATATACCTAGGGGCTAACTTTCCTTTCACACTAAAACGTTGCGTTCCCTTCAATGGTGAAACCTTGAGATATACGAAATCTCCGACATTGAAAGTCAGGTCTCTCCTTCTCTTGTCAGCATAACACTTATGTCTAGATTGGGCGGTCTTGAGGTGCTCACGGACTTTGTGATCCTTCTCTTCGGCTTCTCGGAGAATGTTGGGTCCAAAGATCTGACTCTCCCCTACTTGCGCCCGATTCAAAGGGGTATGACACTTTCTTCCGTATAGGAACTCAAATGGTGCCATTTGCAAACTGGCTTGATAACTGTTGTTATATGAGAATTCTGCGAAAGGCAGGCAATCTTCCCATTTTGATCCATACTCTAACACACAAGCTCTCAACATATCTTCTAAGATTTGGTTGACTCTTTCAGTCTGTCCATCGGTTTGCGGGTGATAAGCTGTGCTGAAATTCAACTTGGTTCCTAATCCTTCTTGGACTTTCTGCCAAAATCCCGAGGTAAATTGGGTTCCTCGATCTGATACTATGGTCTTGGGGTTCCATGTAAGCTAACAATTCTAGCAATGTACAACTCTGCTAGCTTCGAACTCTGGTAGGTTGTCTTGACAGGTATAAAATGAGCTACCATGGACAGTCTATCAACGATGACCCAGATTGAGTCATTTCCCCTACTAGAAGTAGGCAAACCGGTAATAAAGTCCATTCCGATGGAATCCCATTTCCATTCCGGAATCTGAAATGGTTGCAATAGTTCTGCGGGTCTCTAATGTTCCGCTTTGACTCTTTGACAAATATAATAGTTGGCGATGTAGCTTCCGATTTCTCTCTTCATCTTGTGCCACCAAAATTGCTCTTTCAAATCCTGATACATCTACGTTCCTTTGGGGTGGATAGAATAAAGAGTATCATGAGCTTCTTGCATGATGACTTGCTTCAGTTCTGAATCTGCTGGCACATAGATACGTCCTTTGTACCACAAAACTCCTTCTTCGTCTTCCGTGAATCCGGGTACCTTTCCTGTACCAATACGACATTTGATTCCGTCAATAATTTCATTTCCCTTTTGGGCTTCCTTGATTTGGCTAATCAAAGTGGGTTGAAGTTCAATGCTAGCTGAAAATCCTTTACTAACAAGCTCAGTTCTAAACTACTCCAAATCCTCATACAAACTTGGTTGCTTCTCCTTGATCATGGTGTTTAGCCTACACGGCAATCTGCTATGAGCATCTGCTACCACATTGGCTTTTCCGGGGTGATAGTGAATGTCAAGGTCATAATCCTTGATTAACTCTATCCATCTCCTTTGCCTCATATTCAGCTCCTTTTGGGTGAAAATATACTTCAAGCTTTTGTGATCTGAATAAATCTCACAGCGATTACCCATAAGATGATGACGCCATGTCTTCAATCCCAAAACTACGGGTGATAATTCAAGATCATGGGTCGGATAGTTCTGCTCATGCTGCTTCAGCTGTCGAGACAGATAAGCGATGACTTTTCCTTCTTGCATCAATACACATCCGAGAACAATCTTGGATGCATCACAATACACATCCAACGGCTTCTTGATATCTGGCATGATCAATATTGGGGCTAAAATCAATCTCTTCTTGAGCTCTTGGAAACTTGCTTCACATTTGTCAGTCCATTCAAACTTCTTGTCCTTCTTCAACAATTGGGTCATGGGTCTTGCTATGCTCGAAAATCCTTCTATGAACTCGCGGTAGTATCCCGCAAATCTGAGAAATGCACGGACTTGGGTTTGAGTGGTTGGGGCTTCCCATGCTTCGACATCTCTGATCTTGGTGGGATCAACAACTATTCCTCCGGCAGACACAATATGTCCTAGGAATCCTACTTCCTTCAGACAAAACTCACATTTACTGAACTTGGCATACAACCGATGCTCTCTAAGGGTTTCATAAAGATCTTATTCATGAGATTCATGAAATAAGCAGGGGCATTGGTTAATCCAAAAGACATGACCGTATACTCGTATAAACCATAACGAGTAGTAAAGGCGGTCTTCGGAATATCCGTTGCACGAATCTTAAGTTGGTGATAACCAGTCCTAAGATCGATCTTAGAGAACACATTTGCTCCAGTCAACTGATCAAATAGATCCTCTATCTTTGGCAAAGGGTATTTGTTCTTGATTGTAACATCATTCAACTTCATGTAATCTATGCACAACCGGTTGCCTCCATCCTTCTTGACGACGAATAACACTGGCGATCTCCATGGCGATGCGCTTGGTTGAATCAATCCTGTTGCCAACATAGCATCCAGCTGCTTCTTCAATTCCACTAACTCTGAGGGGTTCATACTGTAGGGTCTCGCGGCTATGGGTTCGGTTCTGGGGATTAGTTCAATAATGAACTCAATATCTGTATCCGAGGGCATGCCTGGAAATTCATCTAGGAATACATCAGGGTATTCACAAACTACTCTGACTTGGTCTATGGTGGGTAGGGCTGGACTCTTGTTGCACTTGAATTGACGGGGTAAGGTTTCAGATATATGCTCTACTCCTGAACTACTGGTCATGGTGATGGCTTTCTTGGCACAGTCAATCAATCCTTTATGCTTTTACATCCAATCCATACCTAGTACTACTTCCAAACCTTTGGTTCCAAGTACTATTAGATTGGCATAAAAATCTATCCCATGTATTCCGATAGGCACAGCTTTGCAAATTTTTCTAGCTTTTGTAGTTGAACCGGGGATTTGAACTATCATGACATGCTTCAAATTGGTTGGGTGGATCTTACTAGTCCATGCAAATTCTTCAATGAAAAACGAGTGCGATGCTCCAGAATCAAACAACACTCTTCCTCAAACTGAGTTGACAGAAAACATACCCAGCACTATATCTGGTGCTTCTTGGGCTTCTTCGGCGTTCATGTGGAAGAGACGGCCGTTGCGGTTGTGAGGGTTCCCTGGGGCAAATCTTCTTCCTGGTTGAACACGACACTGTTGTTGAGCTGGGGCATTCACATTGGCAGTGGCGGCAATCTTCTTGGGACACTCATTGGAATAGTGACCCTTCACTCCGCACTCGAAACAAGTAATCTAAGACTTGTCTTTTGCTGCCACGGGCACAACATTGCTTCCAGTTCTGGTGCAGTGTTGTTGTTGTTGTTGCTCTTGGGAGGTGCACAGTTGAAATTGCTGGCGTTGCCGGGGTGATTGTTGTTTCCTCCGAACTTCACATTTCCTCCGCTACGGTTGGGGTAGCTTGGGCGAGACATTGGGGGTCGGTTGTACCTTGGTGCATATCCGCAGAAGGGTTGGGACGGTACTTCTGGTGACTGTTGGATCCAACTTGGTGCATCATATGACACTCAGGGTTGTCGTTTGCCTGGTTGATCTTTCCTTCCATCTGAATGGCAGAGTCGACTAGCTCTTCGAGATCTTCAAAACGGATGTTGACGAGGACAGTCTGCATCTCATCATGCAGTCCGTTCAGGAATCTCTCCTTCTTCTTGGCCTCCGTGTTGATCTCATCAGGTGCATACCTGGCGAGGGACAAGAATCTGTCGCGGTACTCCACTACAGTCATTCTGCCTTGCTTCAATTCTCTGAATTCATCCCTCATTCTGGTTACTAGACCCTGCGGCATGTGGGTGCGACTGAACTTGATTTTGAAGGCTTCCCATGTCATCACTTGACCATGGTTCATTGTGCGGGTGCTGTTCCACCATGCTCTTGCATCTCCTACCAAATAGTGGGTGGCAAAAAGAACTTTCTCATTATCATCAACTCTGGCTACTTCTAAGTTTTTCTCCATTGTCTGTAATCAGTCATCAGCATCCAGTGGGTTCTCTAAAGTGCTAAAGATTGGGGGATTGGTATTCTGGAAATTCTTTAGTTTGGATCCTTGATGATCCTGATTTCCATGGCCTTGGTTGTTGAGCGATCTGCTGTAGAGTTGCTAGGTTGGCTTGGTGCTTTGCCCTTCTAGCTTCACGGTCGACAACTAGCATCTGCATAATCTGCAGCATCGGGTCCTGCGATGAGCTGCTCCCTCTGGGGTTTCCATAAGTCATCTGAAGATTTAGATAGATAAAGGGGTAAGAGGGAAAGTTCTAAGGTTCATGGTTTTGATTTCAAAGCTAAAACTTTGAGTTTGACTCGGGTTTTGCAACTAACTTCGTTTTATTCATTCAAGCAAAGCACACGATACAAACACATACACACCACAACATCAAAGTAAAGCAGAAGGTTTTAAGCACCATTCTGCAAGCTACGATACATTGGGACCAATACTCCTCACTCTATGATAGTGCTCTTGTGCATCTACTCATCATCGATGAAGTCGGAGTCATCATCGTCGGTGTAGAAGTCCACAACATCCTCCTCTAGATAGTCATCATCATTGCTGAGGTAAGAGTCCATATCTCCCTGGATGTCTTCACCTTCCTCTTCTTCTTATTTTGCTGCGAGCTGAGCTTCTTGCTCCTTGATGGTCTTCTCGAGGTCGGCCACCTTCTTGCAAAGACGGTCGATGGTGCGATCCTTCTTTGCGCATTGACGGCGAAGAGACTGACGATCCTTGACGAGTAGTGAGAAAGTCTGGGCCTTCTGGGCGGCAAGGGCGAGGTTGTGGTTGGCAAACTCTCTAGCATTGTACAATTCCTTCTGTCTGTCGTACAACAGGAAGTCAAGGTTCTCCACTTGATGCTTCAACTCCGGGTGACTTGGCATCTCCATGGGCATTCCCATAAAATCACGCCTTGCATAGTGAGCAAAGCGGGTTCCTTGAATTTGGTTGACACTCATGGCACACAGACGTGCGAGAGCTTCATGCATTGCCCTGGCTAATCCATCTAGCCAGTTGTTCTCTCTCACGGAGAACTGGATCCTCGTGGACGTTGGTGCTTCTATCTTGCCTCGAAGATCAGCGGTGACTAGCCATTGTAAGTCCACTCTTGGGGGTCCAGGAAGTTGAGCTCCCAAAAACTCCGGATGCGGGCATCCCAAGTACTCCGACAGTGCATCAAGATCCCTCTCGAAGATCAGCTGGCCTCCGTTGCCAAACTGGTAGAACTTGCTGAACTGAGTTTCCATCTATAAGAATTGAGGATGAGAAAGTTAGTGAAGTGATCAAGGGTGTCAAAATTTTATGTAGTAATGTAAGAATATGGAGGAACATGAATTTTTTTGAGAGAAAGAATTCCCAAGGGTAAGAGAGGAAATAGTTTTCATAAATACTCACTTTGGTTTTTGAAACTAAGTTTTTGTTCGGACGTCCATTCTAACAAGGGTCTCCTATGGTCAGGATGGCTCTGATACCAACTTGTCAACACCCAGATTTTTAATCCCAGATACATGTTATGCCATACATTGCAATCCCATGATTACCATTTTTGCGAGACATAACAGATTGGATATCACAGTACATCATCCATTACAAACCATAATAAGGTCTTACACGAATCAAGGATCTCATGATCTAGTCTTAATACAACAAGCAGCGGAATAAATAATAAGCGTAGTGGTGGGGTCCATCTTCAGGGTCACAGGCAATGCTGACGATGGAAGATAGTCCTAGTTATCATAGTCGTCCTACTGTCCTTCCTCTTTGTAGTCTCCTTCATAGTCTGGCCACGGGAATAGCCAAGGACAAAAGCCATGAGTACTCTTTAAGTACTCGCAAAGTATCACTAACAAGTAAGGTAGTTCTAGTAGGATTGCTAACTCTAAGTTCATTTGTAAAGTTAAGTTTGAAACCTAAGCTGAGTTCAGAAACAAAGAAACATAAAATAAAGTTTGAAATCACCTAAGTGGGAACTTAATTGTCATAGTCACAACTCTGTTGTGGTCAAGTCATGTCACAATTCATTTCATAAGTTGTTTTGAAAACATCTGACAACGGAACAGTATGGCCACTCCAACTGTCCATAACCGCAGATGCGCCTATTCGAATAGTTTGACACTCTGTAGAGGTGGTACACTTTCACCACAAGATTCGATACATCTGTCAGGGATAACCCTGAATCATCATACTTAGTATGCAGATAGTCAAACATAACCTTTCCTTTCCACACCCTAGTATAAGCACCTCTCCTATGAGTATGGCCTCCCAGCCATGACCATCTGTCATCCTTGGCACCGCATAGGTGCACAACATTGAGAGGTAGCCTCAGCTCAAACCTCTCCCGCAAGGGAACTAATACTAATGCATATAAACTTCCGTCTAAGCCTTACCCAATTCAGGTATTGTGGTTGTACAGTAAAATTGGAATGGTATCGCATCCGAACCCAACCATCAGTTTTGTAAAAAGGCTAAGGCTCTGTAGCATCCCATATGTCTAACACCTGTAATGCTACATGGTCTAATAATAAAATGCTACTTCCTACATATAATTGTTGCATCATAATTATATCATGCTCATGTCATCATGCCACCTTGCATTTGAGCATCATATAAAACCCTTTTTCTTTTGGTTCTTATCTCACATGCATTTATTGATTGTAATTGCCTCTTGTTACATTGTAGTTGGTTCTTCATAAATTCTTGATGCCCAAGTTGAGTTGGGGGCATATCTTTTATTAACTCCACCAACTTTCTTTGTCACCACCCCATACTTCCACCACCCAACTATATGTGAGCTTTGTATTCCTTTTGGGTTTACCTCTAGCTCATGTGTGTTGGGATGGATCAACTTACAATTCCATATGCTTCCATATATGCATCTTGATGTTTTCACATTATTAATATGTGGAGCCACATGGCCACCTTTGCATGCTATGTGAGTGGTACCCCTTTTCAAGCTTTCATATGGGTTGATTTTGAATGAATGCTCATGTTGGAATATTTTTGAGGATATTATGCACCTAGTGGGACATACACACTAGCATGACCAAATTATATTCAAATATGAGCATCATCCATCTACTCCACATGGAACATCCACCTTAATTCGTTTGGCTTGGCCTTAGATCCATATTTTGGAATGCATGTGAATAAATGCCATGGGAATTTACTATTGTTTTCACAAGAATAAACATGGCTTTTACTACTCATGCATGGGCCATGCAAATCACGACCATCCTCTTTCATTTGGTTTTTTTTTCTTTGATTTTTGGAGTGAAGCACGGCTCTTTTGGAAATCAAGTCTAGTTTGTTTAGATTTGTTCTCTTCATCTCATGCTTGATCTTGTAGATCATATCAAAAACCCTAACTCAAACCTAAGCCCTACCCCATCCCTCTCCTTAACCATCACCACCCCTTGCATGATCTAGCTAAAACCCTAACCCTAACCTCACCACCACCCCATGCTCATCCCCAACCGTGACCATCACCCCTACCCCTTTCTAACCTAACCCCACTCGTAAACCTACCCATGCCGAGCCTCCCCTCTAGCTCAAACCCTATCCGAGCCTCTCCCTCTCTCTTTCTCTCTTGCTACAAGCTGGACCCACCCGAACCTCACCTCCCTATCCTCGCCCTGGCCCCACCTGCAGCCACCCTGCCGCGCCGTGCCTAGCACGTGAGGAGGAGAGAAGGGAAAATGTGGCCGAAGCCACCTTTTTCTCCCGAGCCTCCCCACAGCCTCCCCATGTGCGGCTCCCCTCCCCCTCTTCTTATCTGCTCCCTTTCCCTCTGCCGAGCACCCTAGACCCTTCCCAGGCCTTTGCGCCACACCCTTTTTCTCCCCTACCACCATTTCTTCTCCAACTCTGGCCACCCTCTGCATCGGTTTCCACCACAAGATCTAGTAGGCGGGCGCGGTAGTAGAGGTGTCAAGGAAGGCTAGGCAGTCCCCGGCGACGCCCTGACGAAACCCTAACTCGCTGGTCGTCTGCTTCTCTGGCGATCGGCCGCGCCTCTCGCCGTTCCACCACCACCGACGCCACCGCGGAGAGTCCCTGAACCCCCTGACATCCTCTCAGCCAGCTTTGCTTCTTGTGCACGCCGATCGCTCCGTCGAACGCCCTCTGGGCGGCGCGCTCGCGTGCGTTTCCTCGCCGATGCGCTGTGGTCGCCTTATCTAGCCGCGTTCCCCTTTTCCTCCAACAACACCAGCCAGCCCCAGCGGTCACCGCCGCCTGCGCGTGCGCGGTCGATTGCGTGTTCGATCCCCCGTTCCGCACCACGCACCGATCAGTCAGTTCCGTCAGTTAACCGGGGGAAGAGAAACAGTATTAGATGCGCGCTTGCAGATAACCCCCCACCCTTTTTAGTTCCTTAACACGCGCTCCCTCCAGGGCCCACCTGTCGGCGGCTGCATCTGTATTTATAGAAAGGTACCTACGATTCCTAAGCCCTCAACCCGCAGTCCTCCGCTGAACCGCGTGGCAGCCCCCCTTCCACTCGCTGGCGCGTGGGCCCATTTGAGGCACGGGCCCGCTTGTCGGTCGCTGTGGCTGGGTAGCCTCGCGGTGAGAAAGGTTGCAGCGCACCGTTTTCGCCCAGCCAGCGCTGGTCCCACCCATCAGTGTTTGTGGCTAGCTCTGCCTGAGTAGAAAAAGTCTTTCTGTTTTTCTGTTTAAAATAAAACAATCTCAGAAAATGTTTAAATATGTTTTAAATTCTGTTTCAAAAACTTTTAGTTTGTAATTCCAAATAATACAAATAATATATGTTTTTGAATCAGAAAAAGGTGAGGATTTCAAATCTTCCATCCAAATTAATGTTTGACTAATTTAAATTTTTCGAAATTGTTTAAATGCAATAAAAATGCCTTTTCTTAATTAATTAATAACTTTAAATCCACAACTCCAATTAGACAAATAATATGTCTAAATCAATCAGCGCGACGAGCCCGTTCTGTTTATGCATTCGATGTTCTGAATTGCAGCATGCATTATGTAAATATTAAGTGTAGAGCAAGTATTATGGGAGCAAAACATGACAAAAACTTAATAAAATGCTTTATTCTTGTATCCCACACCTCATCCATGTCATGCTACATTATTGCCATGTAAATTGTGCATCATTCATCATGGCATACTTGTTTGCTTGTCGCATTTTAATTGTATGCTTGTGCACTTTATTTATGTTGGCCCTTGTTTGTTTGGTTCTTCTTTCGAATAGACGCTGAGCAGGGGAAATAACCGGAATCCCAGGAGTGCTACCCAGATCTGTCTCTCGCTTCAACTGAGCTGCCAGGCAAGCACTACCACATGCTTGCATACATATAGTACATATTGCCTCTATCTTATTCTTGCATCATTGAGTCGCGATGGCATTAAATTGAATCCCAAGTACTTCATAGCCTTTACTTTTGAACCCACTGAAGCTTGTTCCTCCATCCCATGAGCCATTACTACAGGAGTTGTTTGAGCCATGCGAGTCATAGAACAGCATGTGTAGGGTATGTGAGTGTCTGATGGATAACGAGGTACCTAAACAACTTAACCTGAGTAGTAATGGGATAACTAATGAAAGAGGCACCGGTGGGCAATATCTGTTATTTGGTTTTCCCTACTCACTTGTGTCCCGTAGGACCCCGAGTATTTGATTCCTGTTCCTTGACTATTTGCACTATCCACATCCGGGAGGCCGTGGACCCCCCTGAGCCAGAGCTTGATTCATTTCTATTTCTCGGGGCCACAAAGTAGTTTGGGGCTTTGTTACTATCTTGTACTTATGCCATGCTTTACTATTTTATTTAAGATTGTGCAAGGAGCACCTGTACTGTTTAGGATTGCGGAGTGTTTTCGCGGTATCGACAAGCCCAGTCACACTTTCGGGTTCCCAGTCCTTTACAGCCATTGGCGCAAACCTTGGGTCCGTCTCGGAGCCGGCCAACTTCGTTGCGGGTAGCTTAATGGGGTGGCCCCCTGAAATATTTCTGAATCCTGTGATTGCTTTGTCATGAATGCCTCGTTGGATTTTGAGTTGGTTTTTCCGAGGTTGATCGAGTGTGTGTTGCTATTTGTGCACCCTGCAGGGTAAATCTTTCTGAAAGCCGTGTCCGCGGTTATGGACGACTTGGAGCACAGTTTCTTGATCATAGACAAGTATAACTAAAGTACCGCTTTTAATTTGACTAAATACCTGACTAGTAAATAGTGCAATCCTCATGGAATGGTTAATAAAACTGCCAACGGATGGGTTGTTCGTCCGCTTTCTCGTTGGTAAGCGAGAAGGAGGATGGATCTGTTACTTTATACTGTCATAACTGTTGTTACTAATTAACGGAAATCCGTCTATCATTGGTTAGGAGGATGGTTAGCGAGTATCTATAGACTTGTTAGTTATTCTCTTTTGCTGCAATTGCGTCACCCCAGGTATATGTCCCCTTTAGAGGCATAAAGACTTGCTGGGTACCCCTAGGGTCTCACACGATAAATTGTTTGATTCACATGAACAGGTGTATTCGCAAGATGGATACTAGGTGGAGGAGACAGATGATGTTGGCAACGATCACTCGGTGTAGAGATTCCGGGGATGGGGATCCGCGAGATCTGTGGGCGGGATGTGTTTATTTATGCGGCATCTTATGCCGATTTGCTTCTTATCCGTACTCGGATCTTATTTTCCGCTTCCGCCTGATACTCTGACCTTTGATGTATGAGGAGTTATCCTAAACTATTATCTATATCTAGGATATTTGGATCTTGCCGTATGGCATTGCAATATTTCTATTTCTTTTAGATGGAATGGCTTTGAGAACTGTTGTAAGGTAGCTTGCATACATACTCACTTGTGTATGTATTTGATCTCTTCGCTTATTGCCTACGCCGCTCGCTCTTGTCCTGATGTCTTGGAAGTGGTTAGGACGGCCGACGGGTCTACACGTGGGTGGTCCCCTGGGCCCCCACTGTACTATTTTAACCACTTCCGTTTCATCCAGGCTTGAACTTAGAGCGTAGGGTCCGAGGTGGTTACAATTGGTATCAAAGCCATCCCGCCCTTCAGGGTCTCAGCCAAATGGTCGTTGTCAGTCTAGCAAATATTTTTGGTAGTTATGTATACTAGGGAAAAACAAAACGTGAGAGTAGGACTGCTTCCACTTTTCTTCTTACCCACCCACCCACCCTTTTCTGGTAAGGAAGTGTAACGTTTTCAATCCTCTTCTAAAATTCAAACTAGGATTCATGTGTTCGGGGTTCCGTAGTACCATAGGTTGTGTGTGTGTGAATTCCTTGTCTATCTGTTGCATCCAAATGTTATCACTATCTGCCTTTTGGTTATCAACTGTTGGTACATTCCATACCGATAGGCCTTTGCAAACCGACGCGATCTATCTGATTCGTTGTATACCGGCGCGATCTGTCTTACTCTTTGTTATCCGATGTTATCTTGTTTGGGGTGTTCGTTTCCGTAGTTACTAATCTTTAGGTTCATCTTAAGAAGAAGGTGTTGGGATATGTGTTTTACTTATTCATGTGCGGAGAAATGATTTAAGTGCGGGATGGAGTCGCAACCATACCACTACTTTTATAATTCGCTCTTGTATATTGAATTGGTAGAGTTACTAATCTTGATTCGTTAAGTGGGTTTGCGCATATAGTGGTATTTTAATGCCGAAATTTGCGGAATTTTTTTTTCTTTGTTAGCTTGTGTACCACACTCCTTGTTCAGTCGTGTGCGATATGCTTAATATCTTCTAGGTGCTTTGACTTTGTTGATATTTTAATATCATCTTAGTAAATTGTATCCTTTAAATCTTGGTTAATTCCATTTTGGTACTAGTTTGGATTATTATTATTCTCCATTATGGTACT
Source organism: Avena eriantha (assembly GCA_910589775.1). NCBI lineage: Eukaryota > Viridiplantae > Streptophyta > Magnoliopsida > Poales > Poaceae > Avena > Avena eriantha. The sequence continues at coordinate 151,743,654 of OU342743.1, forward strand.
GACTTGAGTTTTAAATCAATCACAGGATGGCACCACCACGCCGTTCTGAGGAGGACATACCACATGAACTGGGGGTTGTGTTGGCAAGTATTGCTAATTCCTTGGGAACAATGTAGCAGAACCAGCAGCGTTTTGAAGAAAGTGTCAGGAGGAATGAGTTTGTTCCGCTACCCTCCACCTCCCAAGCGAGGAGACATCAAAAGCTATCTGAAGTTCAACCCGCACCACTTTGAGGTGTCTGATCAGCCACTGGACGGTGATGATTGGCTGCGTGAGATGTCAAGGTTGCTAATGACTGCTGATGTTCCAGAGCAAGAATGGGTAAAATGTGCCACTCACCTTCTGAAGGGAGACGCAGCTCTATGGTGGGAGAATTACCTGAAGGAAAACCACTCTGGTTTTCAGCCTACTTGGGAGCTGTTCACTGGGGCTTTCAAAGAGCAATACTTGTCAGAAATTGTCATGGAAAGGATGAAAGAAGTGTTTCTCAACCTCAAGCAGGGCAATGACAATGTCAATACCTATATCAGAAACTTCATGAATCTTTCCCGGTATGGTGGCGATGAGATCTCTGATGATAAGAAGAAGCAAAAGAGGTTCCGGCAAGGGCTCAATGCATCTATCAAATATGCAATCACTCATGCAAGGCCGGGGTCTTTTCTAGAACTCCAACATATAGCTCTACAGGAGGAAGAAAGTAGGCAAGTGTTTGAGGAGTCCAAGAAACACAGTCGTGACGCAGCAAGCTCTTCAGCTATGTCAGCTCCTTCTAAGCGCCGTGTGTGGGTTCCTAATACTACACCGTCGCTCCCCGGCTCCACCAAGACCGTCAAGCTACGTGGCAAGGCCACCAAACTCCTTCACCGCGGCTCCTAGTGGCTACAACCACAACTACCCTGGAGCGCCTGGCAGAGTCCCTGGCTACGCTACTCCACGTCCACCTGGTGCTTGCTACACTTGTGGAAACACTGGGCATCAACACTGGAGTTTTCCCATGAACAACAAAGCTCTTCCTCCACCACCTCCAAGACCTGCAGCAAGTTCTTCTATGGTTCGTGCACCTCCACCGCGGGCTCTCAACATCAACACTAAGCCCGGGTCTACTGTTGCTCATGCCAACTGTGTCAACGTCGCTCAAGCCGAGTATGCACCTCGAGTTGTGATGGGTATGCTTCCTGATAACTCAGTTCCTGCACGAGTTTTGTTTGATTCTGGTGCATCGCATTCTTTTATCTCTACAAGTTTTGCGGATGAGAATGGGTTATCTATGGATCCTCTCCCTAAACGGTTAATGGTCCTTTCTCCTAGAGAAACAATGGCATCTTCTAAAATCAGCCATGGCAATCAAATTGAGATTGGTGGTTCTTCGTTCCCGGCTTCCTTAATCATTCTGGGCAATTCTAACATTGATGTTATCTTGGGCATGGATTGGTTAACGGCAAATGCAGCTGTGATTGATTGTGCCGAACGCTCGGTTTCTCTGAAAATTCCCGAAGGCCATATAGTCTATTCCCCAAGTCTGATTCCTGCAATTCAGCTTTTCTCTTTGGCGGCTCTGAATGATGATGCTTTGGATGCTATTCAGAGTGTTCCGGTGGTCTGTGAGTTTCTAGATGTTTTTCCTAAAGAGTTGCCAGGTATGCCTCCTGATCGAGAGGTCGAGTTTGTGATTGAGCTTGAACCTGGAACCGCTCCTATCTCCAAGCGGCCTTATAAAATGGGTCCTGCTGAATTGACTGAACTCAAACGTCAGCTTGATGAACAAGAGAAGTTGGGTTTTATTTAACACAGTACTTCTTCTTGGGGTAGCCCAACTATCTTTGTGAAGAAGCGAGAAAAGACTGATAGACTTTGTGTTGACTATCGGGCTCTCAATGCTAAAACCATCAAGAATAAATATCCCCTTCCGCGGATTAATGATCTCTTCGATCAGCTAGCTGGAGCTGTGGTATTCTAAAAGCTTGACTTGAGAAGTGGATACCATCAAATCATGATCCGCAAGGAAGATGTTCCCAAAACAGCTTTCACCACCCGCTATGGCCTGTATGAGTAGACGGTCATGTCTTTTGGTCTCACCAACGCACCTGCCACCTTCTCGAGGCTTATGAACTCGGTTTTCATGGAGTATCTTGATAAGTTCGTTGTGGTCTATCTAGATGACATCCTATTCTATTCTAAGTCAAAGGAAGAACATGAAGAACACCTTCGGTGTGTCCTAAACAAGCTTCGTGAGAACCGCCTGTATGCAAAGTTCTCCAAGTGTGAGTTCTGGCTGCCTGAAGTCACCCATCTAGGTCACGTCATCTCTACCAAGGGCATTGCCGTCAACCTAGAAACTGTTCGGACAATTGTTGACTGGCTTCCACCCCAAAATGACAAAGAATTCTGGAGTTTCCTTGGTTTGGCTAGTTACTGCCGCCACTTCGTTCAGAATTTCTCGAAGATTGCGAAGCCTCTTACCGATCTCCTCAAGAAAGGCAAGAAATACCTTTGGTCTCCTGCATGTCAAGCAAGCTTTGAAACACTCAAAGAGAACACACCAGTCTTGATTCCCCCAGATACATCAAAGCCTTTCCAGATATTCTGTGACGCCTCCTTGCAAGGATTGGGTGTGGTCCTTATGCAAGAGAAAAAAGTTGTTGCTTATGCCTCCCGACAGTTGACGATGCATGAGATCAACTATCCTACACATGACCTCGAACTCGCAGCAGTTGTCTTTGCTTTGAAAGTATGGAGGCACTACTTGCTTGGCAACCATTGTGAGATCTTTTTTGATCACAAGAGTCTGAAGTATATCTTCACACAACCAGATATCAACCTTCGTCAGAGTAGGTGGATTGAACCAATTAATGATTTCGATCTCACAATCAATTACACTCCGGGCAAAGCTAATGTCATGGCCGATGCTCTCAGCCGAAAAGCTTATGTCAACAACCTCATGGTGGAAGAACAACAACCTCTCTTGTGCGAGGAATTCTGCCAACTCAACCTTGAAATTGTGGATCAAGGGTATCTTCTGAATCTTCTGGCAACCCCTCTCTTGGAAGAAAATATTCGTGCTAGTCAGCGACGTGATGCTTACGCCAAAAACATCATCTCCAACATTCAGCTGCCCAGGTATGAGTCCTTCCATGTCGATGATCAAGGAGCTCTATTCTTTGAACATTGGATGTTCGTTCCGAACGAAACGGGATTGAGAGAGCAAGTTCTTAAGGAGGCGCATGATTCTGTTCTTTCTATCCACCCTGGTAGCACTAAGATGTACATGGACTTGAAAACACAATATTGGTGGCCTGGGTTGAAACAATGTTGTGCCAAGTATGTCTCGGAATGTGATGTCTGCCGCGGAGTTAAAGTTGTCCATCAGAAACCTTCCGGTCTTCTACAGCCATTGAAGCCTCCGGAATGGAAATGGGAGAAAGTAGAGATGGATTTCATAACTGGTTTTCCAAGGTCGCAGAAGGGAAACAATGCAATCTTTGTTGTCATCGACAGGCTTTCTAAAGTGGCTCACTTCTTTCCCGTCAAGGAAACAATTTCTGCAATTTAGTTGGCGGAGCTCTATATCAACAGAATTGTCTCTCTGTATGGGGTTCCCCTTGAGATCAGTTCAGACCGTGGAAGCATCTTCACTTCCAAGTTCTGGGGAAGTTTCCAAAATGCTTTGGGAACAAAACTGAACTTTAGCACAGCTTACCAGTCGCAAGGACAAGTTGAAAGGATCAATCATATTCTGGAAGATATGCTCCGTGCATGCGTTATCTCTTTCGGCATGAAGTGGGAAGAATGCCTTCCTTATGCTGAATTCTCTTACAACAACAGCTTCCATAAAAGTCTAAAGATGGCACCATTTGAGGTTCTCTATGGCCGCAAATGCAGAACTCCGATTGGTTGGTCGGGCACAGGTGAAAGAATATTGTTTGGCCCGACATTGTAACTCAAGCGGAGGAGAAAGTTCACATCATTCTTGAAAATCTGAAGATTGCTCAAAGTCGCAAGAAGAGCAATTATGACAGAAAGCACACGGACATGGAGTATGTCCCTGGTGATCTCGTTTATCTTCGTGTCACTCCCATGAGAGGCACGCGCCGGTTTGGTATCAAAGGAAAGCTGGCTCCTAGATACATCGGTCCTTTCAAAGTTCGTGGAAGAAGAGGAGAAGTTGCTTATGCTCTTGAGCTCCCTGAAAAACTCAAGGTCCATGATGTGTTCCATATCTCTCAACTCAAGAAGTGTTTCAAGGATCCCGGCAGGACCGTGGACCATGAACTCATCAATCTCTAAGAAGATCTGTCTTATCAAGAACACCCCATAAAAATCCTAGAAGTCGGAGAAAGAAGGACTCGCAACAAGTCCATCAAGTTCTCCAAGGTGCAGTGGTCGCACCATTCCGTTGATGAAGCCACTTGGGAACGCGAGGACGAGCTCCGTGCCAAGTATCCTACCCTCTTCGTGTCTTCTTCTTCTTCCTAGAATCTCGGGGCGAGATTGCTGTTTAGTGGGGGAGAGTTGTAGCATCCCATCTTTCTAACATCTGTAATGCTACATGGTCTAATAATAAAATGCTACTTCCTACATATAATTGTTGCATCATAATTATATCATGCTCATGTCATCATGCCACCTTGCATTTGAGCATCATATAAAACCCTTTTTCTTTTGGTTCTTATCTCATATGCATTTATTGATTGTAATTGCCTCTTGTTACATTGTAGTTGGTTCTTCATAAATGCTTGATGCCCAAGTTGAGTTGGGGGCATATCTTTTATTAACTCCACCACCTTTCTTTGTCACCACCCCATACTTCCACCACCCAACTATATGTGAGCTTTGTATTCCTTTTGGGTTTACCTCTAGCTCATGTGTGTTGGGATGGATCCACTTACAATTCCATATGCTTCCATATATGCATCTTGATGTTTTCACATTATTAATATGTGGAGCCACATGGCCACCTTTGCATGCTATGTGAGTGGTACCCCTTTTCAAGCTTCCATATGGGTTGATTTTGAATGAATGCTCATGTTGGAATATTTTTGAGGATATTATGCAGCTAGTGGAACATACACACTAGCATGACCAAATTATATTCAAATATGAGCATCATCCATCTACTCCACATGGAACATCCACCTTAATTCGTTTGGCTTGGCCTTATATCCATATTTTGGAATGCATGTGAATAAATGCCATGGGAATTTACTATTGTTTTCACAAGAATAAACATGGCTTTTACAACTCATGCATGGGCCATGCAAATCACCACCATCCTCTTTCATTTGGTTTTTTTCTTTGATTTTTGGAGTGAAGCATGGCTCTTTTGGAAATCAAGTCTAGTTTGTTTAGATTTGTTCTCTTCATCCCATGCTTGATCTTGTAGATCATATCAAAAACCCTAACTCAAACCTAAGCCCTACCCCATCCCTCTCCTTAGCCATCACCACCCCTTGCATGATCTAGCTAAAACCCTAGCCCTAACCTCACCACCACCCCATGCTCATCCCCAACCGTGACCACCACCCCTACCTCTTTCTAACCTAACCCCACTCCTAAACCTACCCATGTCGAGCCTCCCCTCTAGCTCAAACCCTACCCGAGCCTCTCCCTCTCTCTTTCTCTCTCGCTGGAAGCTGGACCCACCCGAACCCCACCTCCCTGTCCTCGCCCTGGCCCCACCTGCAGCCACCCTGCCGCGCCGTGCCTAGCACGTGAGGAGGAGAGAAGGGAAAAGGTGGCCGAAGCCACCTTTTTCTCCTGAGCCTCCCCACGGCCTCCCCATGTGCGGCTCCCCTCCCCCTCTTCTTATCTGCTCCCTTTCCCTCTGCCGAGCACCCCAGACCCTTCCCTAGGCCTTTGTGCCGCACCCTTTTTCTCCCCTGCCACCATCTCTTCTCCAACTCCGGCCAGCCTCGGCATCGGTTTCCACCACAAGATCTAGTAGGCGGGCGCGGGAGTGGAGGTGTCGAGGAAGGCTAGGCAGTCCCTGGCGACGCCTCGGTGCACAGTAGCGAGGAGGAGACGTCCTGTAGCCGCTGGACGCCGCTGCACGCCAACGAAACCCTAACTTGCCGGCGATCTGCTTCTCCGGCGATCGGCCGCGCCTCTCGCCGTTCCATCACCACCGACGCCACCGCGGTGAGTTCCCGAACCCCCCTGACATCCTCTCAGCCAGCTTTGCTTCTTGTGAGCGCCGATCGCTCCGTCGAATGCCCTCTGGGCAGCGCGCTCGCGTGCGTTTCCTCGCCGATGCGCTGCGGTCGCCTTATATAGCCGCGTTCCCCTTTTCCTCCAACAACACCAGCCAGCCCCAGCGGTCACTGCCGGCTGCGCGTGTGTGGTCGATCACGCGTTCGATCCCCCTTTCAGCGCCGCGCACCGATCTGTCAGTTCTGTCAGTTAACCGGGGGAAGAGAAACAGTATTAGATGCGTGCTTGCAGATAACCCGCCCACCCTTTTTAGTTCCTTAACCCGCGCTCCCTCCAGGGCCGACCTGTCGGCAGCTGCGTCCGTTTTACAGAAAGGTACCTACGATTCCTAAGCCCTCAACCCGCAGTCCCCCGCTGAGCCGCGTGGCAGCCCCCCTTCCACTCGCTGGCGCGTCGGCCAGTTTGAGGCAAGGGCCCGCTTGTCGGTCGCTGTGGCTGGGTAGCCTCACGGTGAGAAAGGTTGCAGCGCACCGTTTTGGCCCAGTCAGCGTTGGTCCCACCCATCAGTGGCTGTGGCTAGCTCTGCCTGAGTAGAAAAAGTCTTTCTGTTTTTCTGTTTAAAATAAAACAATTTCAAAAAATGTTTAAATATGTTTTAAATTCTATTTTAATAACTTTTAATTTGTAATTCCAAATAATATATGTTTTTGAATCAGAAAAAGGTGAGGATTTCAAATCTGCCATCCAAATTAATGTTTGACTAATTTAAATTTTTCGAAATTGTTTAAATGCAATAAAAATGCCTTTTCTTAATTAATTAATAACTTTAAATCCACAACTCCAAATTTGACAAATAATATGTCTAAATCGATCAGCGCGACGAGCCCGTTCTGTTTATGCATTCCATGTTCTGAATTGCAGCATGCATCATATAAATATTAAGTGTACACCAAGTATTATGGGAGCAAAACATGACAAAAACTTACTAAAATGCTTTATTCTTGTATCCCACACCTCATCCATGTCATGCTACATTATTGCCATGTAAATTGTACATCATTCATCATGGCATACTTGTTTGCTTGTCGCATTTTAATTATATGCTTGTGCACTTTATTTATGTTGGCCCTTGTTTGTTTGGTTTTCTTTCGAATAGACGTCGAGCAGGGGAAATATCAGGAATCCCAGGAGTGCTACCCAAATCCGTGTCTCGCTTCAACTGAGCTGCCAGGCAAGCACTACCACATGCTTGCATACATATAGTACCTATTGCCTCTATCTTATTCTTGCATCATTGAGTCGCGATGGCATTAAATTGAATCCCAAGTACTGCATAGCCTTTACTTTTAAACCCCACCGAAGCTTGTTCCTCCATCCCATGAGCCATTACTACATGAGTTGTTTGAGCCATGCGAGTCGTAGAACAGCATGTGTAGGATATGTGAGTGTCTGATGGATAACGAGGTACCTAAACAACTTAACCTGAGTAGTAATAGGATAACTAATGAAAGAGGCACCGGTGGGAAATATTTGTTATTTGGTTTTTCCTACTCACTTGTGTCCCGTAGGACCCCGAGTACTTGATTCATGTTCCTTGACTATTCACACTACCCACATCCGGGAGGCCGTGGACCCCCCTGAGCCATATCTTGATTCATTTCTATTTCTCGGGGCCACAAAGTAGTTTGGGGCTTTGTTACTATCCTGTACTTATGCCATGCTTTACTGTTTTATTCAAGATTGTGCGAGGAGCACCTGTACTGTTTAGGATTGCGGAGTGTTTTCGCGGTATCGACAAGCCCAATCACACTTTCGGGTTCCCAGTCGTTTACAGCCATTGGGGCAAACCTTGGGTCCGTCTCGGAGCCGGCCAACTTCGTTGCGGGTAGCTTAATGGGGTGGCCCCCTAAAATATTTTTGAATCCTGTGATCGCTTTGTCGTGAATGCCTCGTTGGGTTTTGAGTTGGTTTTTCCGAGGTTGATCGAGTGTGTGTTGCTATTTGTGCACCACTGCAGGGTAAATCTTTCTGAAAGCCCTGTCCGCGGTTATGGACGACTTGGAGCACAGTTTGTCGATCATAGACAAGTATAACTAAAGTACCGCTTTTAATTTGACTAAATACCTGACTAGTAAATAGTGCAATACTCATGGAATGGTTAATAAAACTACCAACGGATGGGTTGATCGTCCGCTTTCTCGTTGGTAAGCGAGAAGGAGGATGGATCTGTTACTTTATACTGTCATAACTGTTGTTACTAATTAACGGACATCCGTCTATCATTGGTTAGGCGGATGGTTAGCGAGTATCTATAGACTTGTTAGTTATTCTCTTTTGCTGCAATTGCGTCACCCCAGGTATATGTCCCCTTTAGAGGCATAAAGACTTGCTGAGTACCCCTAGGGTCTCACACGATAAATTGTTTAATTCAGATGAACAGGTGTATTCGCAAGATGGATACTGGGTGGAGGAGACAGATGATGTAGGCAACGATCACTCGGTGTAGAGATTCTGGGGATGGGGATCCGCGAGATCTGTGGGCGGGATGTGTTTATTTATGTGGAATCTTATGCCAATTTGATTCTTATCCGTACTTGGATCTTGTTTTCCGCTTCCGCCTGATACTCTGACGTTTGATGTATGAGGAGTTATCCTAAACTATTGTCTATATCTAGGATATTTGGATCTTGCCGTATGGCGTTGCAATATTTCTATTTCTTTTAGATGGAATGGCTCTGAGAACTATTGTAAGGTAGCTTGCAAACATACTCACTTGTGTATGTATTTGATCTCTTCGCATGTTGCCGACGCCGCTCGCTCTTGTCCTGATGTCTTGGAAGTGGTTAGGACGGCCGACGGGTCTACACGTGGGCAGTCCCCTCGGCCCCCGTTGTACTATTTTAACCACTTCCGTTTCATCCAGGCTTGAACTTAGAGCGTAGGGTCCGAGGTGGTTACAGGCTCAGGCCTCAACATTTTCATCATCATAAACCATTTATGTTTCTCAACACATGTCAAAACATCTCAATAGAATGACTCATCATTCCAAGGTTTTCACAAGTCATTTTCACCAAGTACTCCCGTCTACAGTGAATCAAGTTTTGGTTTAGCTCTAAACCACTAAGTTTAGAGTTTTCACTAATATGGGATACTAATCTCAATCTCATGCCATAGAATGACATCTAAGTCTAACTACATAGGTCAAGTTTTATACTTTTTATGCTACCTTTAAAACAAGTAAAGGAATTTGGTAAAGTAAAGAAGGTAAAGCTTGGAAATAACCTTGGAGTAAGTATAAGTCAAAATGGTATAACCAAAGCATGCCTAATGCCTTTGCTTAGGTTATCTAGCTTGCAAGGGTTAGCTTGCATTGTTAATGATGGTTTGCTAGTATAATACTTGCAAGTGTTAGCTTGCTCAGTTTACTTGAAGTGCTAGGCTTGCCTTGGGTAGTGCAGTGGTTGAAGTTTTCTTCCTCCTCCTCTTGGTAGAACTCCTCCTCCTCGAAATCTTGGTCGGTACTATCGTCTATAAATACATACGGGATACACAATCACCAAACAATGCTTAACTAGTCTACTTAGCACACTAAGGCACACATTTGACAGTACTAGTCCAAAGTCACTACATGCAAACATTAATATTATTACATATTCAGATAGGTATGGTTATATTTGATATTTGAGAGTTGGAATCAACTCAAAATCTATTATGGTTGATTTTAGAAAAATGTTTGAATGTGAAAAAGCTTCTGTCTTGTTATTTTTACTAGGAGAGATCTCTAACTCTAAATGATTTAAATCCAACGGGCTTGGATAGAGATTTAAAGTAGCTTTCCAACAAAATTGGAATCACTCAATTTGGATTTATAAAACTCTCTAAATTGATTTTTAAACTAAGGGACACAATTAAGTTTTAATTAAAATAGAAAAACCTATATTTGAATTCAGTGGGTCGCGCGGGAAATAAATGGGCTGGCCCAGTTTACTCCACATAGCACCCGGGCTGGTTTTAAGTGAGGGCCCCACCTATCAGTGGGACAGTGGTTGCCGAAGTGGTATGGGCGAACTATGGCCGTAGGATTAGAATTGGATCTAACGGCCCTCGGTCATCGTCGACGACAGACACGTCGGTGGCGAGACTGAGCCCTAGCGCGGTCGGTGGGGGTACGGTGAGGGCATACCAGGGCTCCAGCTAGTGCGGCGAGACGGGCAAATGAACAAGTCGACGACAACGATTCTCCTAGTACTGGCGGCGTCCTTGGAGGTGGCCTGGATTAACGGCTCCCTTCTCCTCCTTTCGCAACAGACTCCGGCGAAATTCCGGTGGTGTGGGCTACGGCTTTCTCTGGTGGGGCTCTGCGAGTGTTCTGAGGGGGATTGGAGGAGAATGGTGTGACAAATTGGTGCTGGGAGGTGCTCTATTTATAGCGGGGCGAAGCGGCAGTGAGGCATGGGCGGAGCTCATCGGTGACGACGATACATAGGGCTACCAGCGTGGGCGAGGTAGGCGGACGGTGGACGTTCTGCTAGCGGTCCTCTACGGCATAATGGCGTGGCTACGGGTCGTGGCAATTGGTCGGGAAAGGGCAACGCTCTGGGAGACACAGGCGGTGCTCGACGTTTCTCCTAGCGACTGTGGGTCACTCGGCGGTGCACAGCCATGTCTGGCGGGGTGAGGGGGTCGAGGCGGAGTGATGTGTGTAGTTTGGTGTCGATCCACGGTCTATGGCGTGCTGGCGGCGAGGGCGCTCTGTGTTGGAAATATGCCCTATAGACAAATAGTAGTAAGGACTATTATCATATTTCATATAGTTTATGATTAAGTTTTATATCATGCTATAACTGTATTGAGTGGAAACATCAATACACGTGTGATATACAAACAACCAGGGGTTCCCAGTGAAACTCTAGTCGCTGGTTCATTGGTCAACAGATGATCAAGTTTCCTGATCATGTGGCATTTATGCCAGTTGGAAATGAGGTCATCTCATTCTGAGAATGAGATGATGAACCAATACCCAACCTAAACATCGTGACCCGATCATGTCACGAAGTTCAAGTTACGATGATTAGAAATGGATTCTCGTAGACTATTCCTTAGACCGTGAGGCTATATCAATGACTGTCTCCCGAGAGTGCTTAGATAGCATCAAACGCCATCTGGTAAAACGGTGGTTATAAAGGTGTGTTCGGTATTCAGAGGAAACCGTAGAGGCAATATATGTCAAGAACAGGATTTGTCTGTCCATGTGACGGAAAAATACTCAAGGGCCCACTCGGAGAAGTTATATCCAATAGCTGCGCAGCGTGTGAATAGATCACGGGGATATCACTTGTCGGAACGAGTTAAGTAGCATTGTTCAGTAACGACATTGAACACGACATGGTGATGTCATTGATCATATCTCGGGAAATGCAAGTATCGAATGACAAAGGGAGTAAGACACGACTGTCCTGGTTCAAACGACGAAAGATCTTCGTGGAACGCACATGGGTCACATGGACATCCAGGTCCCTCTGTCGATCATTGGTGCGGGAGTGTCCCAACCATGTCTGGAGTGTTCCCGAACTGTGGGGTATCACGCTTAAGGGCTTGATGATGCTTAGAGAGCATTTATAGGATCGGTAGAATCACCGAAGAAAAGAAGGGAGAAAACCGGAAGGGTTTCGGTAAATCCAGAGGATGTCCGGAGTGGAGGTGGAAGGTGTTCCATGGCCACGGGGATTGGATAATGTGTGAATGCATGTTAAATATTGATTTAATCATTTATTCATAATTATTTAATAAAGAGAAAATCAATTAAAGGTCAAAATGGCTTAATGGGCCAATTCCGGAGGGAGAGGGCCCATTAGGGGAAAGGAGAGAGGGAGAAGGGACCAAGGGGGAGGCCGACTGGGCCTCCCCCCCCCCCGCGGGGCCCACTAGGGGCTGGCCGGCGGCCACCCCACCCCCTCCTATCTTTTAGTCCCACCCCGGGACTTGAGGGGAGGTAGTACCTCCCCTCTCCCTATATATAGTGGGGTATTTGGCCTAGAAAAAAGACACCAATAATCAATAAAGGTCTCCCCACTTTTGGGAGGACCTCCAATTGATATTTTCTCTCTCCCCCTCTCTCTCTCATGACCGTGGTCCCAAGACTGGACTGCGCGAGCGAGAGACATCTTCACCGCGGAGCACCATCGCGCTGCAGGATTCGGATCCGAGAGCTCTACTTCCGCAACTACTGCTGGATCATGGAAGCGGGAGTCATCGTCAGGCACCGGACGTGTGTAACTCCCCACGAGGTGTCGCACTTGAGGCACTCAAGTCGTTCGAGCCAGAAGATGCGCAAGGACTTCATCACGACCTTGAGGTTGGCTTCGGCTCGTCTACATCAACCACGCTCTCCTGAGCATTGCCAACGCTTTTCGGTCTTCAAGGGTAAGTTCACGAAAAGCCCCTCCTGTTACTGTATTACTAATAGATAGGTCCTGGCAGCTTCAGGGGTTCAGGGGCATAGAGTAAAATTTATTGTTTTTATGCGCGGAACCCCTTTAGTGGTATCAGAGCTAGATCTATGCGTAGTAATGCTAGTACGGGTAGAACACACGAGATGTACCGTGTGGGCGTTGATCTTTTAGTTGTTACCCTCCCACGTGTACTTGTGTATACTGCAGTAATGCTTGATGAAGCGGCCCCCAACCGACTTTACGCGTTCATTCGCGAGACTGGTCCACGCTTGACATATGGCTTGCACCGTATAAAGTGGCTTAGGGGGGGTGTTTGTCTCTCTCGCATTAGTTGGTATACCATTTGCAACGGAGGGCCCCGAAAGGGGTGTAGTAGAGACAACTACTTGATCAACGTTGTGCTGAAAGTTCGTAGGTAAGAACGGTTCTTGTGCGAAAGCCCATTCAGCCACGTAAAACATGCAAAGATAAAGTAGAGGCGTCTAACTTTGTTTTGCAGGAGGGCGTTTCTTTGTGATATGGTTGTGGCAAAGGTAAAGTGATTACCTTTTGTTACGTAGTAGTAGATAGTCACAAGGGTGACGAACTACCACGCCGGAATGACAGCGGTACCCTAGTGTCTACGACGCCGGAACCCGGTGACGGCGGATGGAGATAACGACGTGAAGGACCATATCACATAGCATTTACATTCAATGTTATTGTTTGTATGTCTTATTGTGTGCTAGTATTAGATACTCGACGGTAGCCAAATAAGATGATCCCTGTTAAAATAACCAACGATTGTGTTCCCCCTTAGTGTGCACCACCAAGAAAGTTCGTCGGTATGAGGTAGGCTGTGATGATCGGGTGTCAGACATATCTATGTTCACATACAGTGGGTGCAAGCCATGTTTCATAGCGAAAACACTAAGGTTGAGTTGGCGAGCCTAGCATGTACAGACATGGCCTCGGAACGCGGATGGTCGAAAGATCGAGCACGAGTCGCATGAATGATGTGACTGACGTTTAGCGTCCACCCTTGAACCCACATTGATGGCCATGATGATCGGGGGAGATGTGGCTGATAGGGGCCGTGTTATCACTAGGAACCCTTTTGGGGATAGGTGTTTCTGAGTGGAGTTATTATTAACTCATTTAGTTATAAACTTAGTCTAAATTCCTTTTGCAATTATAAATGTAGATGCGACCTTTCGTGTTTATAATTGAATGGTTAGAAGGAGAGAAGCTCAGATTAGATGGATCGAACTTCTCCATTTGGGTTGCCATTCTCCATGTTCTCCTTAGCGAGAACGACATGGTCGACTACATACTCGACGGGATAGATTTGGATCTGTCCATGGACCTTGAAACCCCAGAGGAGCGGAAAGACTGCTATCTCCGTCGTGAGATGGCCTCCTATATTTAAGTTGTGATGCGTTTCGGAATGGTGGACGAGCTGTGGCCTTTCGTGGGTGATGTCAACCCTCGTTCCGTAATGTTGTAGCTTAGGACACACTTCGTGGAGTAGACACGCATCTGGGAGCATGAGTTGATGGGAGACTTCCTCTCCATTAATATGGAGGAGAACTCGTCACTAGATAGCCACTTGCAGCACATGCATGATGTGTACATGAGGCCAGCATACTTCCTGGACATTTGGATTTCAGGCGCTTTTGCAAATGTTGTTGTGCTGCGGTCGCTGCCACCAAGCTACCAAGCACAAGACGGGACTTGCGTAATGAGGGGCGACACGAAAATGGAGTTCCACCGGTTCATGACACATCTCAGGAATGTGTTGGTTGAACCAGATGTCGCTCAGGTCATCGACGACAAAGGTATATATTTGATATAAAGTTTTAAAAATGTTATAATCTTGCAAACACATTTGCAGTGTTAAGTATATCTAATACTTGTTCTGTTTTACTAAAAACAGGTCCTTCTGCATGAGAGGTGCTTGCTGGAGAGGAGGTGACGTTGCGTGTTGATGGCGAGCATGATGATGATGGCCGACGACACTCTCCCTCGACATTTATCACTTAGTTTGGGTTTTAGGATGATTAATGTAATCAAGAGATTGTGAACTTCTTTAGTGTGGCTCACACTTCGTGAGATGGTTATTCATATCAGTTTGTAACAAACAGTTGTTCTACTTTTATGAATGATTTCTATTCGTGTTCATATCTTGTTTGATTATGTGTGAATTATCCTTGTTGTTTGAAACTAATTGATAATGTATGAACATTTGTAAAACATTAAAATGCCTTGTTTAAAAATACCCAACTTAATGATATTTCATTAAATGAATGAACCCATTGTTTAAATTCAAAGTTATGTGATAATATGTGAAAGTCATTCGATTTCTTCTCACATATAAATCATGCCTAAGTTCGGCAAAATAACTTGAACACCATGTATTACTTGAGTACAAAGTGTTTAAAGAATTGTTAAAAGTAAATACATATTCGATGTATTGTGTTTTAACGAAAATGGTAATTATCATTAAATGATTGTTTAAATGTGTAAAGTAGTTTACCAAAGGAAACATGAATATGAAACTATTTTATTTGATCAAAATGTTTCATCAACACAGGGTACAAAGATAAAAGGGAATCTAATTGCTATGATTTGATCAATAGTAATGAAATTCGAACTTTATGAAATGGCATAAAAGAAATTGTGGAATGCAAAGTGTTTTGAAACGTCAAAGTACAAAGCATCACAATGTGATATTAGATATCAAAGAGGGTTGAATAGAAGGCACTAAATAAATCATTGTAGTGTATATGTAGAGACCATTAGTTAGAAATAGTTAGCACTCAATTAGAATTGGTAAACCATTTGAATTCGTGAAAGTTTTGGGGTTATTCGATATAACCAAAACAATAGCGAATAAGTCCTTGTAGAGTATTCATTGGAAACTTTGAATACGAAACCCATAGCTCAAACCAAAAGGAAAGCAAGATTCGTATTGCTTGTATTTTGGTGCATTCTTGAGAAAGCTCACTTCTAGTGATGTTTCTCAATTATGAGCACATGGAAATTAGTGCAAAACACGATGAGGATTCAAAACCCTGCATCAGAGTGTTGAGAAGTGCAACGGACTACGTTCCTGAACGATTCTCTTCACAGAAGGAAAGAATCAATGATTTTGATCGTTGTGTTTTCCCTCCACTATTGTTTTCACTATATGAAGTAGGATTCAAAATGTAAATCCATATCTTGTATGGAGACATTTGCGAATCACTTGTCATGATTTTTTGGAATATGACATACCTACGAACTACAAAGGAAATAATGGTAAACTAAATTATGATCAATCCTAAAAGCAAAATTCCCTTGAGATTAGAAAGCAATTCGTTGCTGAATCTCACAAGTAAAGGGGTTACTTAGAATTTTCCTAAATGACTTTAAAGCCATAGTAGGAAAAAGGGGGTGAATGACAAAAGAACAATTTGTCAAGTATTGGACAAGTTCAAATGAATTTGATTCAAGTGTGCTAAATGTCTAGTGGATTTAAAACTAGTAAATTACTAGTATCTCATAGTAAATCTCCAAGTTTGATATTTGATCAAAGGATTTTGAAGTTGTTCAAAGTAGTAAGGAGATATGCAATTTGCATAAAATTGAGTGGGAGCTATGAAAGTCTTCCTGAAACAATATGTGATTGACATATTTTTAAATGGGAGCGACATAAGTATCAAATTCAAATATGTAGGAACATATTTTGAGTGGGAGCTTATAGGAGTAATTCTTAAGTATGTTAAGAATGAAAGCGCCGATACTTATAAATAGTGATTTATAAGATGTAGAAGTTGATAATAGGTGTATTATGATATTATGTGGTATTCCTTAAGGGATTCTAAAAAATGTTTCAGAATAGAAGTTAATCAAGTTACCAGTCCTTAATAACTCAAGTTAGGAATAGTATTAAGTTGAACATCAATGGTTGAAATAAAGAAAAGGATGATCGTCATCCACTATGTTAATACATGGGTTCTATCTTAGAAACCACGATGATAACTTAGCATAATGTGTAATCCAAATAAGGAACGTTTGAAAGTGATTAAGTTCCAATCACAGAACGTTGAGCTAAGTTTGTCCGCATTGTCTAGTAGAGAACTGTGGACATATTTTCCAAATCCATAAAGGATGACATATCTTAAAGAATAAAGAGTTATGTTATAAGGGAATATGTTGGAAACTCCTGTAGATACCAATTAAAGTCAAATAGGAAGCGAGGTGAACAAAACATCGAAAGTTGCACAGAGTGCACGGGAGTTTCGATGAATACATTTATAATAATAGGTAAGGGTACCATCTAAAGTGTTGTATAATGTTATGGTGGGGCTAGTTCGCTTTTAACGTAGAATAATGTGTCCTAGGGCACAGTGCCCATGAGAAAGCCCTCGAGGTTGATCTAACATCACTGTAGGCTCCTGGAATCAGGCCTCGCTCTACTGCCATAGCGACGATGCATACACAAAGATGCTATCATGTGATGATAAAGTATTGATGTCAATCAAGTGACATTAGTAAGTTGCAAAGGATTTGGGACTATAAAGTACAGACCCAAGACTCAACCTCTTCCATGAGCGAGCATGTTCAGGGTACCGGGTAGTTGGTGCCAATGATTTAGAACAAATGCAGCTAGCATATTTGTACTCTAGTGCAAGTGGGAGACTGTTGGAAATATGCCCAGAGACAAATAGTAGTAAGGACTATTATCATATTTCATATAGTTTATGATTAAGTTTTATATCATGCTATAACTGTATTGAGTGGAAACATCAATACACGTGTGATATACAAACAACCAGGGGTTCCTAGTGAAACTCTAGTCACTGGTTCATTGGTCAACAGATGATCAAGTTTCCTGATCATGTGGCATTTATGCCAGTTGGAAATGAGGTCATCTCATTCTGAGAATGAGATGATGAACCAATAC
This sequence comes from Avena eriantha, assembly GCA_910589775.1. Taxonomy (NCBI): domain Eukaryota; kingdom Viridiplantae; phylum Streptophyta; class Magnoliopsida; order Poales; family Poaceae; genus Avena; species Avena eriantha. The sequence goes on from OU342743.1 coordinate 151,761,180, forward strand.
CCATCCTAAACATCATTACCTGATCATGTCACGAAGTTCAAGTTACGATGATTAGAAATGGATCCTCGTAGACTATTTCTTAGGCTGTGAGGCTATATCAATCACTGTCTCCCGAGAGTGCTTAGATAGCATCAAATGACATCTTGTAAAACGGTAGTTATAAAGGTGTGTTCAAGTATTCAGAGGAAACCATAGAGGAAATATATGTCAAGAGCGGGATTTGTCCGTCCATGTGACGGGAAGATACTCAAGGGCCCACTCGGAGAAGTTATATCCAATAGTTCCGCAACGTGTGAAGGGTGATGTCCATGATCAGATCTCGGGCAATGCAAGTATCAAATGACAAAGGGAATAAGACACGACTGTCCCGGTTCAAACGACGAAAGATCTTCGTGGAACGCACAGGGGTCACATGGCCATCCAGGTCCCTCTGTCGATCATTGGTGCGGGAGTGTCCCGACCATGTCTGGAGTGTTCCCGAACCGTGGGGTATCACGCTTAAGGGCTTGATGATGCTTAGAGAACATTTATAGGATCGGTAGAATCACCGAAGAAAAGAAGGGAGAAAACCGGAAGGGTTTCGGTAAATCCAGAGGATGTCCGGAGTGGAGGTGGAAGGTGTTCCATGGCCATGGAGATTGGATAATGTGTGAACGAATGTTAAATATTGATTTAATCATTTATTCATAATTATTTAATAAATAGAAAATCAATTAAAGGTTAAAAAGGCTTAATTGGCCAATTCCGGAGGGAGAGGGCCCATTAGGGTAAAGGAGAGAGGGAGAAGGGACCAAGGGGGAGGCCGGCTAGGCCTTGCCCCCCTAGCGGGGCCCACTAGGGGCTGGCCGGCGGCGACTCCACCCCCTCCTCTCTTTTAGTCCCACCCCGGGACATGAGGGGAGGTAGTACCTCCCCTCCCCCTATATGTAGTGGGGTATTTGGCCTAGAAAAAAGACACCAATAATCAATAAAGGTCTCCCCACTTTTGGGAGGACCTCCAATTGATATTTTCTCTCTCCCCTCTCTCTCTCTCTCTCGTGACCGTGGTCCCAAGACTGGACTGCGTGAGCGAGAGACATCTTCACCGTGGAGCGCCGTCGCGCTGTGGGATTCGGATCCGGAAGCTCTACTTCCGCAACTGCTGCTGGATCGGGGAAGCGGGAGTCATCGTCAGGCACCGGACGTGTGTAACTCCCCGCGAGGTGTCGCACTTGAGTCACTCAAGTGGTTGGAGCCAGAAGGAGCGCAAGGACTTCATCACGACCTTGAGGTCGGCTTCGGCTCGTCTACATCAACCACGCTCTCCTGAGCGTTGCCAACACTTTTCGGTCTTCAAGGGTAAGTTCACGAAAAGCCCCTCCCATTACTGTATTACTAATAGATAGGTCCTGGCAGCTTCAGGGGTTCAGGGGCATAGAGTAAAAATTATTGTTTTTATGCGCGGAACCCCTTCACTCTGTCGCGCTCTGGAGTGTAATTCTTGCCTGCCCAGTGTTCGATCAAATGGCCGCATGAACAAAATATTTAAAATTTCCAAAGATTATTTTTAGGAGTGGTTTATCTTATGCTTGAGCATCTAGGTTTCCTTGGGATTTTGAAATGGAGTTCATTTGGATGGTTTTCGAATTAGTGTGATCTTGATACATACACTAGATACAATTTTCAAATGCCATTTAAAATTTGAGTTTGAATGTTTTTGGGAGATCACAAAGTTGGCCTTGGCACATCACTAGTTGTACTAGCAAGGGGTGCAAAGAACCACAATTGTCTCTGTTGGAAATTGAGTGATAGGAACACCCAAAGTGGGCTAGTTGATTAAAATGGCAAAAGTGACCATTTCCTTATTTAATTCTTTTTGATTTCTTTTTCTTTGGGATTTGCTTGGGGATGATCTAGATGATGTGGCATTCATCATAGAACCATTTTACAACCAATGGATCACTGAATCATGGCATTTCAAACAACTCCTAATTTAAATGCACACACATATGAATGCTTAAATATTTTTAAATGGAAAAGTTTTTGTTAACTCTCAATTTGATGATTTGGATCTTAATACTCTTGGATTAAAGTTTTGGGATGTTACATGTGAGTTCTGGTTAAAGGAAGTAGGATTCCTAGGACATATCTTGTCAGAGGGAGGAGTTGCCGTCGATCCATGTGAAGATTAAGGATGTTGAAGAATGGAAAGCCCCAACCACTCAGACTGAAGTCCGCACATTTCTTGGATTAGCCGGATATTACCGCAAGTTTGTGCGAGGACTTTCAAGCATCGCAAGGCCGATGACTCAGCTATTGAAGAAAGATAAGTAGTTTTAATGGACGGACAAATGTGAAGCAAGTTTTCAGAAGCTCAAGAAGAGATTGATTTTAGCCCCAATTTTGATCATGCTAGATATCATGAAGCCTTTTGATGTATATTGTGATGCATCCAAGATTGGTCTTGGATGTGTGTTGATGCAAGAAGGCAAAGTCATATCATATTTGTCTAGACAACTGAAGCAACATGAGCAGAACTATCTACCCATGACTTAGAACTGATAGCCGTAGTTTTAGCCTTGAAGACATGGCGTCATTACCTTATGGGTAACCGCTGTGAGATTATTTCGGATCACAAGAATTTGAAGTATATTTTCACCCAGAAGGAGCTAAATATGAGGCAAAGGAGATGGATAGAGTTAATCAAGGATTATGACCTTGACATTCACTATCACCCCGGTAAGGTCAGTGTGGTAGCGGATGCTCTTAGTAGACTACCGTGTAGATTAAATACCATGATTTAGGAAGATCGGCCAAGTTTGCATGAAGAGTTGGAAAATTTTAGAATGGAGCTAGTTAGTGAAGGATTTTTAGCTAGCATTGAACTTCAACCCACTTTGATCGGTCAAATAAAGGAAGCTCAGAAAGGAAACGCAAGTATCAACGGAATTAAGCGTCCTATCGGTACAGGGAAGGTACCCGGATTCACGGAGGATGAAGGACTTATGTGGTATAAAGGACGTATCTATGTGCCAGCAGATTCAGAGGTGAAACAAGTCATTATGCAGGAATCCCATGATACCCTTTATTCTATTCACTTGGGAGGAACCAAACGTATCAGAATTTGAAGGAGCAATTTTGGTGGCATAAAATGAAGAGAGAAGTCGGAAGCTACATAGCCAAGTGTGACATCTGTCAGAGAGTCAAAGCGGAACATCAGCGACCTGCAGGACTTTTGCAACCATTACAGATTCCGAAATGGAAATAGGATTCTATTGGAAGGGATTTCATCACCAGTTTGCCTACATCTAGTAGGGGAAATGATTGTATTTGGGTCATAGTAGATAGACTGTCCAAAGTAGCCCATTTCATACCTGTCAAGACCAGCTATCAAAGCTCGAAGCTAGCAGAGTTGTACATTGCTAGAATAGTCAGTCTGCATGGAACCCCCAAGACCATTGTGTCAGATCGAGGAACCCAGTTTACCTCAAGGTTCTGGAAGAAAGTCCAAGAAGGATTAGGAACCAAACTGAACTTCAGCACTGCTTATCACCCGGAAACTGATGGACAAACAGAAAGAGTAAACCAGATCCTAGAAGATATGCTGAGATCCTGTGTGTTATAATATGGATCTAAATGGGAAGATTGTATTCCTTTCGCAAAGTTCTCATACAACAATAGTTATCAAGCCAGTTTGCAAATTGAATCAAGTGTAGGTATCTAGATCACCATTTTGCAAAAACCACTCAAACCAGCACCACTTGACAATTCCCAGCAACCAGAGATACTCAAGCATGTGACCAACACACCCACCAAATATAATTAAAAAATTCAAATGTTTAGTTCATGCGGCCATTTGATCGAACACTTAGCAGACAGAGTACAAGTTCAACAACTATTCACTGTTTTGATCAATCAATTGCTCACCATTTTGACCCAATTCAACTCAATAACGAGCCCACGATCATCCCCAGTACTCAGCCGTGCGATTGAGCATCTCTCATTTGCCGTTTGCACCGGTGCCATGCCGTACCCGAGTGTGTCATGCCGGTCAATCATGGACACGACGCCACATGCCGCGCCGCCCTCTCCCATGACCACAAGAAGACAGACGTGACCTCACCGCACTCGCCCGTCCAACCCTCGACCAACGACAAGCAGCGGAGAAGCCAACATAGCCATGCCACTCTCCTCTGTTCACCATGCCAAGCGCACGCCAGAGCGCCAAGCCATTCCCATGCAGCCACACCGTGGCTCGCTCTCTCCTTGCGTAATTGTGTTCGCCACATCACCAGCAACCTCCCAGACATGACCGTTCAGCGCTGCACGCCCTGTGACCACCATACACCATGACGAACACTGGCGTACCCGCATAGAACATGGGCGTCTCCCGTCCGATTAAGACCGTGCCTCGTCGTGCCACTATGCGCATGACGATCGCCGTAGACCATCACGTTGACCTATGCCCTCCTCCATGCCTATAGCGACCTGTAGCAACGTCGCCGACAAGCCCGAGCCATGCCGCACTGCCCGTCTCGTCGGTGTATAAATAGGACCCTCCCCCAGCCTCCAACGGCACACCATTTGACTCCCCTCTCCCTCAGAAACACCCCTGACCCTTTTCCAGAGCAAGGCGAGCACCACGTCACCGGAATTTCGCCGGATCCAGCCGTTGTAGTGAAGGGAGGGCACCGTTGATTGCAGCCACCGCGACCACCATTAGACTCGCCATCATCTACCAGCCCATTCGCCCCCATCGCCTGACCTAGCTGGAGCCCTGGTAAGCCTCCGACGACCCCCACCGTGGCGCTAGGTTTAGAATCCCCCGGGCGCAGTTCGCTGGAGATGACGACGCTCAGCCGTCGATCTCATTCTAATCCCTGGCCTAGATTAGCTGATACCGTTTCGTTTAGATGCAGTCGCTGACGCCTGGGACCAGCTTGTAAGCAGCACGCTGCGCACGCACTGTGCAGTTGGGACGGCCCATGTTCGTTCCCGCATGTAGCCCAGACATTCAAATATGGATTTTCTATTTAAATAAAAACCCTATTCTATCACTAGATTCAAATTGAATTCAGAGAAATTTACTTAACCAAAATGCATGATTACAATTTTGTTAGAAAGGTAATGAAAATATCTATACACTCCCATTGGATTCAAACCATTTGAAATTATAGATCACCTATAGTAAAAATAACAAGACAGGGACTTTTACAACTTGAAAACTTTTTATAAAATCAACCATAAATCCTTTTGAGTTGATTCCAACTCTCAAAAATCACAATTACCATGCTCTATATGAATACGTAAAAAAAATTAGTTTTACATGCATTGATAATGGACTAGTATTAAAAGAATGTTATATATGCATTTCTTGTCACTTTAATAGTATTAAATAGCAATATTAAATCTTGTAATATATGCCAAACCCTTTAAATCACATTCCCAAGAATTTGAATATGTGGTGATGGCATGTGTCAACATGATCCCATATTTTAATTGGACAATATTAAATCTTAAGTATTTTCAATGAGTAGAAATTACTTTTCCAAAATAAGATAAATAAGAATGTATAAATATTGCATGTGATGATGGAGATGATGCTAGATCATCTAGTGTGAGCCCTTGTGTGCTAAATAGAAGTAGTTAAGTGTTGTTTGGTGATTGTGTACCTCTTATGTATTTATAGACGCTAGTACCGACCCGGGCTACGACAAGGAGGAGTACTTTGAGGAAGAGGAAGAGAACTTCAACAACTTCACCCAACAAGGTAAGCTAAATAATGCAAGCCCACTATGCAAGCTATCCATGCAAGCTGACTGGTACATTGCAAATGTATCTATAATTTTTGATGTTCCATGCTTGGTTTTATCCACTTTCTTGTGTTTTGTACCAACTTTGGAGTACTTTTCATATGATTTCTTGGCCTAACCTATTAACAAGAGCCACAGTGCCAGCTGCCTGTTTTCTACTGTTTTTGGTTCCAGGAAAGTCAGAAAATGAATATTCTCGGAATTGGACGGGACAAAATCCAAAGTGCCTATTTTTCCGGAAGACATCAAGTGCTAGAATACGAGACAGAGAAGGGCCAGGGGCCGGCCACACCACCTGGCTGCGCGGCCAAGCAGGGCCCGTGCCAGGGGGTGGTGTGGTGGCTCCCGGCACCCCCTCGGCCTCTCGTTCCGCCTATATATTTCCCTCGGGATGAAATCCCTAAAGTATCCGATCAAAAATCCACGAAAGAGTCTATAGCCGCCTGATACATTGGAAATGTATCTTTAATTTTTGATGTTCCATGCTTGGTTTTATCTACTTTCTTATGTTTTGTCCACACTTTGGAGTACTTTTCTTATGATTTCTTGGACTAACCTATTAACAAGTGCCACAGTGCCAGTTGCCTGTTTTCTGCTGTTTTTGGTTCCAGGAAAGTCAGAAAATCAATATTCTAGGAATTGGACGGGACAAAAGCAAAAGTTGCTATTTTACCGGAAGACTCACGGAGCCAGAAGGAGAGTCGGAGAGGGGCCATAGGGTGGCCACACCACCCCAAGGCGCGGGTCCCCTAGGCCGCGCCAGGGCATGGTGTGGGCCCCCTGGCCGCCCACCGACCTTGCCCTCTGGCCTATAAGAAGCCTCCCGATGCGTAAACCCAAAAGAATCAAGCCTCCAGCCACGAAAAGTTCCGCTGTGCCGCCGCCACCGAAGGGGAGATTCGGGGGACAGAAAGTCTCTGTTCCAGCACCCTGCCGGGACGGGGAAGTGCCCCCGGAGCCACCTCCATCGATCTCCGCCGCCATCTCCATCACCATTGCTGATTCCCATGATGAGGAGGGAGTAGTACTCTCTCGAGGCTAAGGATTCTACCGGTAGCTATGTGTTCATCTCTCTCTATGCATGATCATATTGTGATCATGAGCTTGTAATCTATAGATCTACCTTGCTACTCAAGTGCTTTAATGAATCTCTGCTCTCCCCATGTGTGTGAAAGTGACAGCGTGCTCACCATGGTGGCACTTAGGCTAGAGATTACAAATACTTGTTATGAGTTATATTTGGAGTTGGATATCTTTATGAAATTGTGGTGTTTGTAGGACTCATCTAGTACTCAAGGTGACAATGTGGGGTTTTCTAGATGGGAAAGGCTTACTTTGAGGTGTGTTGTTATAGCCCTACCAACGATTAGAGTGTCCAACCGGAGAGTAGTTAAGTGTAGTATCATAAAGAGAAGATATTTATATGAGAGTGTTCACTAGTGAAAGTATGATTCCTAGGCCTTGTTTCTAAGCATTGATACACCGTTTGCAATTAGATCTGTTACATGTTTGCTTGCTTCCATCTTTATTTCAGTTTTACTTTAGCCTTTTCCACGCCATCAAGTTATTTTCTATCACCGTTACCACTTATAAATATTCATACAACTTGTATTTCAATATCTCTTCACTGAACTAGTGCACCTATACACCTGACAAGTGTATTGGGTGTGTTGGGGACACAAGAGACTTCTTGTATCTTGATTGCAGGGTTGCTTGAGAGGGGATACCTTTGACCACTTCCTCCCTGAGTTCGATAAACCTTGGGTTATCCACTTAAGGGAAAATTTGCTGCTGTTCTACAAACCTCTACACTTGGAGGCCCAACAACTGTCTACAAGAATAGAAGTGCGTAGACATCAAGCTATTTTTTCGCGCTGTTGCCGGGGAGGTAAGGTAAAAGGTATTCACACCGGAGGATTAAAGAAGAAGAACCTCCCACGGCAAATGCCTATTTTCTGGCGCCGTTGCCGGGGAGGTAAGGTAAAAGGCACATCCTCCGGTGTGAGTGCTTGAAGTTATTTCCTTTATATTCTACAATTTTGTCTTTTTGTTTCGTGTTTTCACTAGTTAGGCTTAATGGAAAACAACAACATAATTAGAGAGCTTTATAGTATTTATCTTGAGTTAGGACATGAAGTGTTTGAAGAGAAAATTTAAAAACCTATGGAACTTTATTTGCATGCTAATAGCAATGTTGTTAATATGAATTCTTTGGACACCATTATTGCTAATGCTATGGAAAAGTCTAAGCTTGGGGAAGCTAGTTTTTATGAAAATGATCTTTTTAGTTCCCCACCTTTGGAAGATAGCTATTCTATTGCTTATGATGATACCAAACCTCCAATATATGATGATTACAATGATGAATATGATATTTTCTGTCCACCTACTAGTGAGGAGGAAATTAATTATGACTACAATATGCTGCCTATATTTGAAGATTATGGTGATGAGAATAATAATGATAGCTATTTTGTTGAATTTGCTCCCACTACAATTAATTAGAATGACTATGTTTATGTGGAGACTATTAATTTTTTTATGCATGTGGCTCATGATAAGAATGTTTTATATAAAAGTTATATTGTTAATTTTATTCATGATGCTGCTGAAAGTTATTATGAGAGAGGGAAACCTGGTTTTATGTGTCTCAATAATATTAAGTTTCCCCTCTTTATGTTGAAAGTCTTGAAGTTGCACTTGTTTTGCTTTCCTATGCTTGTTGCTTTATGCTTTCATGACTTGTTTCCTTACAAGATTCCTATGCATAGGAAGTGGGTTAGACTTAAATGTATTTTGAATTTGCTTCTTGATGCTCTCTTTTACTTCAATTAATATTTCTTATGTGAGCATCTTCTCAAAATATCATGCCTAACTTAAAGGCGTTAAAGAAAAGTACTTATTGGGAGATAACCCAAAAATTTTAGATGAGTCTTGGAAGTTATTACCTCTGTAATAACCTCTCCTTATCCTTTTTATTTGCTTGTTGTGCCAAGAGTAACCTCTAATGAGAGAAGTAATGATTGGGAAAGTTGCTGTCCTGAAACAGATTTTTGTGCTTCACCGTAAACATTCGTGTAAAATCTCTGAATGTCTTTTTGAGGCGTGAATTTTTGTGCTTCTTCCCCAGGTTGGTATCTAACTTTCGTTAGTTCAACACTTTTTGATTTGAGGAACAGAAGGTCTTCGAAAAAATTTGTCTTTACCTGCTGGTATGTTTTGACAGATTTCTGCCATTTTCTGCATTTGCTTCTTGTTAGTTCCTTTTTGAGTTCTTTTGGGAAATTGAGCTTTTTGAGGGAAGTACTACAGTACCTTGTGTTTTAGTGGAAGTTTTATTGGTGTTGAAACTGAACCTAAAGACTTATTATCTTGAGTGCACTAATGTTGCTAATAAAGATTGTGTGAAGTTTTGTATGAAAGAAAATTTTCAGGTGTATGGAAGGAATGAGTAATGAGATGAAGGATGGACTAAAGCTCAAGCTTGGGGATGCCACGCGTGTCACCCCAAGAAATATCCAAGAAGTACAAGCGTCAAAGCTTGGGGGTGCCCAAGGCATCCCCTTCTTCATCAATAAAAATCCCAGGTTTCTTCCAAACGCTTAATTTTTATTGTTTCATGCACAGTTGTGTTTTTCTTGGAGTGTCTTCTTTTTCGTTTTCATTTTCGTTTTGGTTTTTTGTTTGCTTTGTTTGCTTAGTTTTCTGAATAAATTGGTTGGACCCCCTCTTTCATACATTGGTTTGCAAATAGTTTGGTTTGGTTTGGAAAAGAGTAGGAAAGTTCATGCTTATGTGGTAAAAAGAGCTCGTTTTTTACTATGGCCTATGCTTTGTCATGCCATGCTTGATATTGTTTTGGCTTTATGCTTAGTATTCTTTGCTGTAGCATGAATTGTTATAAACAATTGAGATTGCTTAATGTGCCTTGGATGAATCATGCGCTGTTTTAGCATATTAAAGCATAGTATAGTGGTATTCTCCTTTGATGCTTTATTTGGGTTGACTTGGCGCATGCCCACACCATGTTATGACTATCTCAAGTCACCATAGCCTTTATGATCCTTTAGTTTTCAACTTTTAGTATCACTTTATGCTTTGATCAATGATGTTTTGTCGCTCTGCATGATTATGGCCATTATTGCTCTCTTAGTTTGTCGCTCCCAGTCTTTTGCTAGCCTCCACAACAAAGTATGAGTTTCACTCATGCATCCAACTCCCTAAACCAAGTTATTCCAAAGAGTCCACCATACCTACCTATTAGCTTATGCGATTCCAAGTATATTCATGCTTTTGTTTACCTTCCAAATTAAACTTGTTATGAGAAAACTAGTGATTAAAGCTCTCACGAACTTGATGGCACACTTTACTTTTCTTGCCCTTAATAAACTTGAACCATTGTGTCGTCTATGTTGTATATGCTTGCACTTATTTGTTGGGAATTAGCAGAACCATGTTGTCATGGGGAACGCTTTCAACATTGCACTTGGTACTTGTACCTAGTTGATATCATGCTCTTTGGTATATGGATGTCGTCGATGTGAAATGAAAGGGGAGCTTGTAAGTTCATGGAGTTATGTATATGTGTTAGAGAAACGCCTGGGCCGCTGGTCTAATCCATGTTGACATGGTGGAAACCTACAGCGTAACCATAACGAGCTGTCTATGAAGCATTCTTCTTATAAATAAAGAGTCCTATATTGAGAAAAAAAAGAAAAGAGAAAAAAAGAGATACTATGAAAAGAGGAAAGAGAGAAAAAAGCACCATATTCCCATGGTAAATAAGAAGAATGCTGAGATGCTCGTTGTCTGCTTGGCTTGTCATTTTGATATGGGGATTCTTTCGTATCATCGGGCAAGGGGTACCCCGTTGGCGGTTCTCTATGATACACATATACTGTGGCACCCCGCTAAAACCACTACTAGAAAATCGATGTGTTTTTGTGCATTGCATCATCATGATCGCATGCTCATGTCATCATGCCACATTGCATTTGAGCATCGTCATCATCATGCATGGTTTGTTTAAAAACTATTTTCGAAAACCTATTTCTTTTTCTAAATAAGCCCCGTCTTTATTTCAAATCAAAACCCGGGCTGGCTAGAATCTTTTGTTTCGTCTAAAAACGGATTTCAAAAGCCCCGTTTTAAACAGATTAAATATTTATATTATTTTTAGGGGGCAGCCGAACCGACCCAGCCGGCCACCCCCAAAATTACCCAAACCTGTCTAAACCCAACCCTATCCTACCCTAACCCACACACGCACACAACACACTCACCAAATCCTCACACCGCATGCACCACCAGCCCCGCCGAAGCCACGTCCTCCACCCATCCACCTCACCCCGCCCAATCACAACTCGCCACCTCGCCCCGCTGGCCCCACTGCCCAGCTCTCTCCCGACCACCTGGGCGCTTCTCCCCTCGCCAACCAACTCCTGCATGCAGCCACTCCCGCCCACCTGCCGGTCGACCTCCCCATCTAGCACCGATCCCCACCCAGCCCCAGGTCCACTTTTCCCCCATCCCCAGGTCGAGCCCCACCGACCCGATCCCCACCATCCCCAGGCTCCTCTCTCCCCGCTCCTTCCCCACCTACAGCTCAACCCCGTGCCTCCCCTCCTCTGCCTCCGCGCGCCTGTCGCTGCCATCCCTGCCTCGATCCCCACCGCCAAGCCCGCCCCTCTGCTTCCCTCCTTCCGTCGCCGCCCCGCTCGAGCCCGAGCTCACGCTGGCCCGCGCATGCACCGCCTCCCGCATCTCCTCCTCCATCCAGTCTTCCCCGCTACCGATTGGGCCTCGCCGCCTGGGCCTCGACCCCCCCGTCAACCTCGCGGCCCCGCCTCCCCACAATCTTCTCCGACCTCGCCCCCGCATTGGCTGCTCCCTCCTCTCCCTTGCTCGCCCCGATGCCTTCCTCGCCTTACCGCTGCGCGCATCCCCTGCATCTGCGTCTGCGAGCGGTCCCGACGTCACCGACGGGCGTCTTCCCCCACCCCGGCCACTCTCTCTAGCGCCGCCGCCTCGTGGCCTGCAGCGCCCGTCGACATCTCGGGCCGCCAGTGCGAGCCACTGCTCCACCTGACCTCGGCGTGGCCCATCCTAGCTCCAGCCACCGCGCTTCCCGCGTTGCCCTAGCTAGGCCGCCTCGGGTGCCCCTCTTCCAGTGCCTCCCCGGTGTTGTCTTAACGGGCTCACCCTCCTCTGTTCCATTTTGCGCCACCCTGTGCCGCGGTGCCGCATCTCCATCCTCGTCGGTTGTCCTCTCCTCTCCACCTGCAGGCCTCCCATCGAACGTGTCTGTTGGTGAGAGGTGTTGGCAGCAGTGTAAGACTGTAAGTATGATGGGGATTACAGATGTGCTGATGTTGCTGTTGCAAGAGGATGAGATGATGTTGACTTGGCCGGCTGAGATCCTCACGATGGACAATGTTGACTAGAATTTTGACAAGATCTTCGTGGCACATGACTTGACCCGAAGCCGCGCGACACCGTCCAGTGCCGCTGATGGAACCTTGTGTCGCCAATTGAAGATTGTATCGGTGCATCAACAACCTGAAGTTCTTCCCCGCGGAACTCCATGATCTTCTACATGGAGCAACAAGACCTCCTTTAGGGACCCCGAAGACTGAACTTCGACACGCCAAGGCCTCCCTCCTAGAACCGCCAAGCACTTCATCAGGGATCCGAATACCCCAACCCTAGACCCGAAGACCGAACCCTATGGATCGACAAGAGCTTCTTCATGGACGCCGAGATCCCTGACTGGAAGATGCCCGGAACACCAAGATCTTCTTCTGAACGCTTTGACCGAGGCCGAACCAAGATCTCCACGGATGCGCCAAGTTCTTCATCCCACACGCCAAGACCGACCCGGTACGCGTACCCGACAAGATTGACACCGACCAGGGCGAGTCCAATGAGCCGCCGATGCCAAACCAAGATCTGCGACGACCTCCGAAGACCGATCCCGTCGAACCCCGAACCCTGAGACCCAGACCCGCACCCCCGGAACCCAAGATCTTCCGAACCCAGATGTGTGACCCTAAGCCTCTATTTTTATAATATGACATATACCTGTCGCATCATTAAATCATCATGCTTACATACATGTCATCTGGTGGGTTGGGTTAAATAGTCGATTCACCTAAACTAAATATGGAGTCTATATGCGAGCTATACTTGTATTATACCGCCTCCACTTAAATTTGTGTATCGAACCGATGCCATGATTTGCCTTGTTAATACAACATTTAAAATGTGGGGTTTCTAAATAACTTGAACCGTTTAATTAAATGTCGGGACCCTGGTTCCGCTTAATATTGCCTAGTTGCATCGCATCTTGCCATGTCATGCATCATATCATGATCATGCCGGTTCTCCCGCATTAGTTGTAATTGTGCATCGCTTGTTTCTTTTAGTGCTTTGCTTCTTCCCGGATAGTACGATGAGATTTTGTGAGATTCGACAAGTTTTTCGGATATGAATCTTCGGCAGTGTTTCCTAGGCGAGCATCTCCCCTTTCTACCTATTTTGCATTTATAGTCTTTATTTCCTCCTGTTTATCTATTGCTATCCGTGTCGTGATGCTTTATTTTCTGTGCACCAGTTATATCCCGTGCAGCCTCTATATTGCCATGGACACCTCCTAATACCTGTTGTTTGGTAGATAGCTGGCCTTGCGAGTCGTAGTTGCTTGCTTAGGTGCGATCTCGTGTTGTCGAGTACCACAGTTGTTGGAATGCTGGCAGATGTTTATGGTGGAGATGATCATGTCTTTAATTACAACTATTAAATTGCTGTGATAACTAATGAAAGTGGCACCGGTGGGTAATATATGCTATTTGGTTTTTATGCCCACTTGTGTCCCGTAGGCCCCGAGTACTTGATACCTGTTCCTTGACTATTTGCACTATCCACATACGGGAGAGTCTATGAATCCCCCTTAGCCAGAGCTTGATTCATTTCTTATTTCTTGGGGCCACAAGTAGTTTGGGGCTTTATTACTATCCTGTACTTATGCCATGCTTTACTGCTTTATTTACGATTGTGCGTGGAGCACCTGTACTGTTTTGGATCGCGGCACGATTTCGCGGTATCGACAAGCCCAGACACACTTTCGGGTTCCCAGTCGTTTACAGCCGTTCTCGCAAACCCTGGGTCCGTTCCGGAGCCGGCCAACTTCGTTGCGGGTAGCTTAGTGGGTGGCCCCTGAAATATTTTATGAATCCTATGATTGCTTTATCGTGAAAGCCTCGTTGGGTTTTGATTTGGTTTTTCCAAGGTTGATCGTGTGTGTGTTGCTATTTGTGCACCCCTGCAGGGTAAATCTTTCTGAAAGCCGTGTCTACGATTATGGACGACTTGGAGCACAGTATCTCGATCATAGACAAGCATAACTAAAGTAGTGCTATAAATTTGACTTAATATGTGACTAGTAATCAGATTCAAATCCAACGGAATGGATATTAAAAATGCCAACAAATGGTGGAGCTGGGGTTCCTTGTGTCTTGTTATATGTGCCTAGTAAGTATTGCAATTCCAATGGAATGTGATAAAAGTGCCAACAACTGCTGGGTTTTGGAATTCCTCGGGACAATTATATATGACTAGTAAATGTTCCAACTACAACAGAATGTTAACTAAAACTGCCCTCTACATATGCTATCACGATGACTGAAGCTATATATCTGACTAGTAAATGCTGCAACTATAACGGAAGGAGTAAAACTGCTAACTGTGTGAGTTCCTTAGTTCGACTTCCTCGTTTGGTCTCGAGGGGGAAATACCAGGATGGGTATGTTTGGTGTTAGTATCAGGTAGGATCTGAATAGGTCCTTCTTACCCCTCTCTAATAGCCGCCAGTGATACCGAGTCTCTATAGGTTGTCTAGTCCTGCTGCGCTGCCGCTTCAGTCCACCATACCTATGTAGGTGAGAGCCGCCGAATTCTAGGCTCGACGTGTACTGGCCTCAGTACTGACGCTCCTCTTTTTCCTTTGCCCTTTGTCGGCACCCCTTTTGTTTTAGCAGGTTTGAGATCGACGTCGTTAGCAGGGTTATCCTTCCGGCTTGGCATGGGCAGGGTTATGGACGCCATTGGTTATTCTTCAGGGCTCTTAGCCCAATTTGCATCTTGTCCGTACTCAGACGCTGTATCGATTTCTAGGTGATTTGGATCTTTGTATTGTATATCTGTATTCTTGACTCATGGAGTCGTGTTGTATATATCTGTTCTGTGGGTCCCATCGAGGACTGTTGTGTAATGGTATTACTTTGTTTTCCACCCACACGAAAGTTCCTGGTGGGCGTCCTTGAATCGTTTCTATGCGGGTTTGGTGAAAAAGGGCTAAAACTTGCATAGGGCCGATTCGAGGGTGCTACATATACTTACAATGACAAGAACTTACCGGTGACTAAACTGGAGTAGCATGAGGAGCGGCCCTCGTATACAAGGGACATGAGATTTCTGACTTATACTTGGTCAAGCATGTACACCATAGTTTGTTCACTTTAACCTTAATCACTTCAAGATGCTTATGATAGGGCAATGAGAGCTAAAAGCTATAAGTACCATAATTTTTGGAAGCTCTTTATGAGACTTGAATCCCTACTTCCTTTTACAAAGGCCTTTCTTCCTCCATTATATTGAGTCTCCACCTTCTATCTTTATGCACCTACTTTGAGAGCATAGTGGCCATTCTTAGTTCTATGTGCATTGTCCCAAGACTAGTTGATTGATGCATACTTTGATATTGCTTGTTTTAAACTATTGTATCTAGTCACTCTTATGAACTTTGAAGGTGTCCTATGCATTTATATTTGCTAATCTATGAGGGACAAGCTGAATACTATTATGCTATGTTTTCTTTATGTGAATCAAACAAATGTCTTGCAAAGCATTGTTATTCATGAATCTTTTGTTTGTGTATTTTCATGTTGCAACATAGTTTCTTTGTCTTATTGCTAGAACTTTGTCTTTCATGTTATGATTGAAGTACTATGATCCCAGCTTTGAATGTTTTACAAATA
This sequence comes from Avena eriantha, assembly GCA_910589775.1. Classification (NCBI taxonomy): domain Eukaryota; kingdom Viridiplantae; phylum Streptophyta; class Magnoliopsida; order Poales; family Poaceae; genus Avena; species Avena eriantha. Next base: position 151,777,006 of record OU342743.1, read on the forward strand.
CTTTGATCAAGTCTTTGAATGGTGCATGTCACCTCAAAAATTATTCTTTCTTTTTATCAATAACCTACTCGAGGACGAGCAGGAGTTAAGCTTGGGGATGTTGATACATTGCAAATGTATCTATAATTTTTGATGTTCCATGCTTGGTTTTATCTACTTTCTTATGTTTTGTCCACACTTTGGAGTACTTTTCTTATGATTTCTTGGACTAACCTATTAACAAGTGCCACGGTGCCAGTTGCCTATTTTCTACTGTTTTGGTTCCAGGAAAGTCAGAAAATCAATAATCTCAGAATTGGACGGGACAAAAGCCAAAGTTCCTATTTTACCAGAAGACTCATGGAGCCAGAAGGAGAGTCGGAGAGGGGACATAGAGTGGCCACACCACCCCATGGCGCGGGTCCCCCCAGTCCACGCCAGGGCATGGTGTGGGCCCCCTGGACGCCCACCGACCTTGCCCTCTGGCCTATAAGAAGCCTCCCGATGCGTAAACCCAAAAGAATCAAGCCTCCAGCCACGAAAAGTTCCGTTGCGCCGCCGCCACCGAAGGGGAGATTCGGGGGATAGAAAGTCTCTGTTCCGGCACCCTGCCGGGACGGGGAACTGCCCCCGGAGCCATCTCCATCGATCTCCACCGCCATCTCCATCACCATTGCTGATTCCCATGATGAGGAGGGAGTAGTTCTCTCTCGAGGCTAAGGGTTCTACCGGTAGCTATGTGCTCATCTCTCTCTCTATGCATGATCATATTGTGATCATGAGCTTGTAATCTATAGATCTACCTTGCTACTCAAGTGCTTTAATGAATCTCTTCTCTCCCCATGTGTGTGAAAGTGACAGTGTGCTCACCATGGTGGCACTTAGGCTAGAGATTACAAATACTTGTTATGCGTTATATTTGGAGTTGGATATCTTTATGAAATTGTGGTGTTTGTTGGACTCATCTAGTACTCAAGGTGACAATGTGGGGTTTTCTAGATGGGAAAGGCTTACTTTGAGGTGTGGTGTTATAGCCCTACCAACGATTAGAGTGTCCAACCGGAGAGTAATTAAGAGTAGTATCATAAAGAGAAGATATGTATATGAGAGTGTTCACTAGTGAAAGTATTATCCCTAGGCCTTGTTCCTAAGCATCGATACACCATTTGCAATTAGATATGTTACATGTTTGCTTGCTTCCATCTTTATTTCAGTTTTACTTTAGCCTTTTCCAAGCCATCAAGTTATTTTCTATCACCGTTACCACTTATAAATATCCATACCACTTGTATTTCACTATCTCTTCGCCGAACTAGTGCACCTATACACCTGACAATTGTATTGGGTGTGTTGGGGACACAAGAGACTTCTTGTATCTTGATTGTAGGGTTACTTGAGAGTGGATACCTTTGACCACTTCCTCCCTGAGTTCAATAAACCTTGGGTGATCCACTTAAGGGAAACTTGTTGTTGTTCTACAGACCTCTGCACTTGGAGGCCCAACAACTGTCTACAAGAATAGAAGTGCGTAGACATCACCACCGTCATCTCCATCCCTAGATCGGGAGGGATCTGAAGCTCTTCCCGGCACCCTGCCGGAGAGGGGAATTCACCCTGGAGGCCTTCTTCATCACCATGCAAGCCTCCGGTGTGATGTGTGAGTAGTTCATCCTTGGACTACGGATCCATGTAGTAGCTAGATGGCTGGTTCTCCTCCTTTGTGCTTTCATGTTTAGATCTTGTGAGCTCCGTTCATGATCAAGATCATCTATTTGTAATCTTACATGTTGTGTTTGCGGGGATCCGATGGATATTGAGATGCTATTTTAGATTGATTATTGATTCTATCATGTCTTTGTTATTTGTGATCTTGCATGCTTTCCGTTGTTAGTAGCTATCTTGGCCAAGTAGATGCTAGCAACTCCAAGAGTTAGTATTTATGCTCGATAGTGGGTTCATTCCTCTGGTAATCTGGGGAAGTGACATAAATATCTAAGGTACTAGATGTGCTGTTGCTACTAGGGATAAAACAACAATCCTTTGTTCATAGAACAATGGTATTGTTTACTTTACACGCAATTCGTAAAGCAATAATATGTTGCTTGCAACTTAATACTGGAGGGGGTTCGGATGATAACCTGAAGGTGGATTATTAGTCATAGATGAAGTTGGATGGCGGTCTATGTATAATGTTGTAATGCCCAATCAAATCTCAAAGGAGTCAAGATGGTTAGTATATGCATGTATTGCTTTCTCGGTGTTTGTCAATTGCCCCGTTGTTATTTGTTCACCCAGCATGTTATCTATTTTAAGGAGAGCCACCTCTAGTGAACTATGGATCCCGGTCCTTTTTCTTTACATACAATCTACAAGCTGTTTACTTCTTTGTGTTTACTTTCTGCAAACTTTTACTCTTTCCATTTGATACGTTTAATCCTTTGTTTTCTACAAAACACGGTGAGATTGACAACCTCATCGCAAGTTGGGGACAAAGTTCTGTGGTTGTGTTGTGTAGGTCTCCATGTTTCTACTAGCACCGGTAGTGCGCCCTGCCAAAGCTCAGCTAGTAAAACCTTTGGGGTGTTTCCTTGCTCCTACAGGTTCGATTAAACCTTGGTTTCAAAACTGAGGGAAACTTGCTGCTGTGATCATCATACCTTCCTCTTGGGGTTCCCAACGAGCTCTACGTCAACACCACCATCAAGCATTTTTCTGGGCGCCGTACATTGAGCCATCAAGCGATTTTCTGGCGCCGTTGCCGGGGAGTCAAGGACATCTTCACATGGGGAGTCCCTCATAACCAATCTCTTAACTTTGTTATTTTTGTTTTGCTTAGTTTATTTTTGCTTTGTTTGCTTGTTTTGTTATTGAAAAAACACAAAAAAAGAGTTTTACTAGTTTGCTTTCTTATTTGAAAACCCAAAAAATGACTTCTCTTGAAAACACTAAGTTGTGTGACTTCACTAGCACCAACAACAATGATTTTATGAGCACACCTATTGCTCCACCTGTGCCTGAAGATACTTTCTTTGAGATAAAACCTGCTTTGCTCAATCTTGTTATGAGAGAACAATTTTCTGGTATTGGTAATGAAGATGCTGCTTCCCATCTAAATAACTTGTTGAACTTTGTGAGATGCAAAAGCATAGGGATATAGATGGTGATATTATTAAGCTGAAATTGTTTCCTTTCTCTTTGAGAGGAAAAGCTAAAGAATGGTTGAATTCCTTAACTAGGAATAGTATTGTTTCTTGGACTAAATGCAAATATGCTTTTATTGGAAAATACTATCCTCCTGCTAAGATTATATCTATGAGAAGTGAAATAATGAAGTTTAAACAACTTGATAATGAGCATGTTGCTCAAGCTTGGGAAAGAATGAAATCTTTGGTTAAGAATTGTCCCACTCATGGACTGACTGCTTGGATTATCATCCAAACTTTTTATGCAGGATTGAACTATTCTTCAAGGAACCTATTGGATTCTGCTGCTGGAGGTACCTTTATGACCATCACTTTGGGTGCTGCAACAAAACTTCTGGACAATATGATGGTTAATTATTCTGAATGGCATACTAAGAGAGGTCCACAAGGTAACAAGGTAAATTCTGTTGAGGAAACCTCCTCCTTGAGTGATAAGATTGATATTATTATGTCTATGCTTGTTAATGGAAAAGCCCATATTGATCCAAATAATGTTCCATTAGCCTCTTTGGTTACTCAAGAAGAGCAAGTTGATGTGAACTTCATAAGAAATAACAACTTTGGCAACAATGCTTATGGTAATAACAATTATAGGCCCTACCCTCCTAATAATACTTATGGGTATAATGGTAAACCTGGATTACCTAGTGAAGGAAGAATTTTAGAAGTTGAAAGAGCCACTAAAAACTTCATGCAAATGCAATATGAGCAAAATAAACTATTTACTAAAGCTATGGAGGAACAATCTACCATCTTGAAGAGCATTAGCCATCAACTTGAGAGTCTAAATAGGGAAATTCCTAGTTTACAATTGAAACCCTCTAACATTGAAAGGAATATATCATCTTTGTCTGAAGCTCAATCTTCATTAATTAATAAAATGGCCGCTAAACCTGAAACTAATGATAATCCCTTTGCAGCCACCAATGCTATACAAATAAGAATTGATGAAAATGTTAGACTATTAGCTGAATTACATGCTAAGTGGGAAAGAGGAGATGAAATTGCTAGAAACATTAGTGTTTCTACTATTACCACCAGTAGTGTTGAGGCTAGTAATAGTTCTACTACTTTAGATGATAAATTTGATTTTGATCTTGATGGTTGCAATATCTCTGAAGTTATTAAGTTCCTACAAAAGCTTGCTAAAAGTCCTAATGCTAGTGCTATGAACATGGCTTTTACAAAACACATTAGTGATGCTCTCATAAAGATTAAAGTAGAAAAGATGAAACATAAAGCTTCTATTCCTATAAAACAAGAAGATGGTTGGGAACCCATCATTAATATGAAAGTGATTGACTTTGATTTCAAAGCTTTATGTGATCTTGATAGTAGTGTTTCTATTATGCCTAGAAGGATTTATGATATGCTTGATTTGCCTCCTCTTGAAGATTGTTATTTGAATGTCCCACTTGATGATAATGCTAAAAAGAAACTCATGGGGAGTCTTAATGATGTTCTTATTATGGTTAACAATGCCTATGTCCCCGTTGATTTCTATGTTTTGGATGTTGAATACAATGCTTCTTGTCCTATTACTTTGGGAAGACCTTTTCTTAGAACTGTTGGTGCCATCATTGATATGAAAGAAGGCACCATTAAATATCAACACTTACTTGTTCAGATACCCTATGCAAACTTTTGAGATGCAACCTTACCATTTCCCAGTTTTATTCCAGGCTTTACTTTTCCCTTTACTAAAGTTTCTTACCTAGTTAACGAATTGTGATTAGTGCAAAATAGGATGGATACCATTAAGGTCATAGAACTATTCTTGGGTACTTATACTTGATTAGCACCCCTCAATAGTGATACCCTCAATACTAGTGGCTAGTGCTAAGCTAAACTTGATCGCTTTAGATGGGAACATTTGGAGAAAATGATTATGAAACCTTGGAATGATGAGTCATTCTATTGAAATGTTTTGACATGTGTTATGAAACACAATGAGTTGATGATGAAACTAGATGAGGCATGTGCCTTGACTTTGATAAAAACTGATGGTTGGATTCGGATGCGATACCATTCCAATTTTACCATACAACCACAATACCTGAGTTGGGTAGGGTTTAACTGGAAGTTTATATGTCTTAGTATGGGCTCCCTTGCGGAAAGAGATTGAGCTGAGGCTACCTCGTGCAGATGAATGTCCACCTATGTAGTGCCCAGGATAACAGATGGCCATGGCTGGGAGGCCAAGCTCATACGGGAGGTGCCTATACTAGGGTGTGTAATTGAAGGGTTAGGATTGATTATCCGCATACCAAGTATGATGATTCAGGGTTATCCCTGACGGATGTATCCAATATTGTGGTGAAAGTGTACCACCTCTGCAGAGTGTCAAACTATTCGAATAGGCGCATCTGCGGTTATGGACAGTTGGAGTGGCCATACTATTCCATTGTCAGATTTTTTCAAAATGATTTGTGACTTGAACAATGACTTTGACTTGACCATAACAGGGTTGTGGAAATGAAAACTAGGTTCCCACTCAAGTAATCTAGAGAACTAAATTAGGTCTTTAATATTAAGTCCTTCTGAAATAAAATTGGCTTGTTGCAAATAAGACTAGAGCTTAGGATTTCTACTAGTATTCTCTTACTTGTGTTAGTGATAGTTTGCGAGTACTTAAAGAGTACTCATGGCTTTGTACCTGGCTATTCCCATGGCCAGACTACGAGGAAGACTACCCGGAAGACGGACAACAGGAGGTCTATGATTACTAGGATTATCTCCCATCGTCAGCATTGCCTGTGACCATGAAGATGGAGTCTACTACATTTATTTCCGCTGCTCTGATTTGTATTAAGACTTGATCATGAGATCAACTATGTGTAAGACTATTATGGTTTGTAATAGATGATATACTGTGGTACCAATTCTGATATGTCTCGCAAAAATGGTTTTAACTGAAAGTGTTTCTGTTGTTAGCTTCTTGAAGCCTAAAACAGTTTTAGTTTCTTCATGGTTCTGATCTTTGGTTTGTTATCTTTGTGTAGATGGACTGCTTTGTCTAGTTGGCCTATATTGGTCTAAGGTTAAAGTACTGGAGGTTCGTAGTTTGGGTCAGTTTAGCCTTTCCTACAAAACGTGAGGGAAGTTCACCCTCCTAGTCGATGATATAGTTGTAATAAACACAAACCTTGTTAGAAATATGGGTTAAATCCATTAGCACATGTGATATTTCAGTTTTCTCTGAATCTCAAATCCCATGTGTGTGAAAGCCCATATCTTATTTGGTCCAAGTTGATGGCAACTCACATGTGTGTGGCAAGAAGAGTGGAAGTTAAAGTTTAGTCCCATATGAAAAGTTGGGGAAGAGTTGCACCACTTCATAAGGTAGAGTGTCTCACCATTTTGTAAGTGTGTGAGAAAATAAGTGCTACACGCACACTCCTTCTCCAACGATGCTGCTCGTTCACCCGATCGTCTCGTCATGACGCGCGCGTTGCAACTTAGGAACACTGATGCGGTTTTGACAGACGTATCAACCGTTAGTCGGTATGGATCGCTCCCGGATCGTGGGCTACTGTAACCGACCCGAACTCGTGCGCGACGTGGTCTTGGCCCATGTTGTGCCCTGTACGGTTTCCCAAACAGCTCTATATAAGTGCGGGTGCGGCTTCTATCACGAACACATCGAAAACCAATCTAGGGTTTTGCCCCCTCTCTGCTTACGCCGCCACCGTAGTCTACTTCACCCTGCGTGCTGGCATATGCACCGACGGACGGGAGAGCAGGTCTCTGGAACCACTCGCCTTTACGATCATGTATGAGAGAGGGCGAACATGGTTCTTGGAATCACTCCGGACGACAATTCAAGTTCGTCATCACAGCGCGTCTTCCTAGTCGTCAAGAGCATCCGTGTGCACGCGTCTGCTACGTCATCTTCTTCGACAAGTCACTGCAACGTCGGTACTGACGACAACTTAATCGACAACTGAGTAGTACGTATACCATGATCCGATATGTTGCCATACTATGGCTGATTTTGTATATACTCTGCTGCTGTTCGTATTAATTAATACATCTAGTATATTCGAGTTTCACATGATCGTAGCTGTTGTAGTCATGATTTATATATTAAAATTAATTAATCAAATTATGCTTAATAATCCAACAACCGTGACTGATGCTTTTGTTCTTGATTTGAAAAAAACAGCACAAACAAAAAAGTACTCATACATCTGTTGTGAGCTTATATATATTGCCACGATACTAATCAAGGTATTCATTTTGGAACTCAGATTTAAGTAGGCCATATCCACAAATATACTGTACCTCGATAGTGAAAACATCACTACCCCTTAAAAAACCAATCAGAAATAAGGGGTCTCCTCGAGGTGCTGCACCCTGCACCTCCGACCCAACGGAATCGGGCGGTCATAGAACAACTCCGCCTTATCAGCAACACCGCCCGCATGGCGACCAGCCAGCCTGCCGTACGAGCCCTTCAGGGCCCTGGAGCGCGCGCGCAGCGCCGCAAGAACGAGCACGAGCCTCTCCACGTTCATCAGCACGGCGGCACCAGTACCGGGCCCTGCCACCGGGCCACCGACCTGGTCGAACTCGTCCGCACGCACGATCACTGTCTGCTTCTCCTTACCAGGAACGGTGGCATGCTGATCTCTGGAGATGGCCAGTGGCGGCGCCTCGTCTTCAGCGCCGCTCGTGTCGTCGCCCTCGCCGAAATCAAACACTACGATGGCGCTCTCTTTCCAGCTGGAGTCGTCGAACGGGTCGGCCATGTCTGGTTCGTCGGGATGCTTGAGGTCCAGGTTGGACGGCGCTTCCATCCTGAGGAGGTCCTCGAGGCTTGGCCTTTTCGTCGCCTGGTTGTCGTTTGGGGTTGCACTGGCCCGCGTGCACGCCGTTGTGAAGACGGCAGCGAAGGGTGAACAAATCAGCCTGACGATGGCGTGCCTCCTTCTTCCTGCGGAGCACCTCTTGGCGTTGGCGGCCGGTATAAGCAGCGGCGAGGGAGACGACGGGCCCGAGAGCGGAGGAGACGGGCCGTTGCCGAGGGTGCTGGCGTAGGCGTGTTCGGCCGGCCTTCCCATCTCTACGGAACCGTGGCTACCACCCTGTGCATGCATGCGCACGCTTCACGCAATCGCAAGCTTCGATCGAAGAGGTGGGCTGAAAAGTGAAGGTGTTCCGCGTTAGGTTTTATACTAGTGCTTATGCGTGAGGTGGTTGTGGAGTTTGTTCTGAGTAGATAGGCTAAGTTGAGATTTCAGAGTCAGAGCTGCAAGTACTGCACTCGTTTGTTCAGCTACCCTAGTTAGAGCGAGAGTGTTGGTTAGGGAGGTTTCGAAATAGCAGAACTTTGCTTTGGGAGCTGCGGATGGATAGGAATCGTGTAGGACTGTGCGAGTAGGAACATGCCGCTTGTCCGCTCCGTCCGTTTGTTTCCTATTATCTGGACATATCGCTAGTATTCCTACAAAAGAGACACCGCTACGTAACTTATCTTTACAGCCGGTTTTGCTACTGCAAAAGCATGCATGCACCACAAACACTACATTACACACCGAAGAGGGTATACAGGTAGAAAAATAATGTATCAAGTGATGCAATATTTGTAGCACTTTTCAATTTAAAAGTATGGGTATCCAACTACAGTAGCAACAAGACAAAGCTATTTATTCTCTCCAACTAGAGTATGATAATTCTAGTTGTTTATGTACTAAACAAGTAAAGGAACAATGAGACTTGACTTAATGCTTGGAAGTAAAATGTAAACAAACATTAAATATAAAAGTGCCTCAATCCTCTAATAATTAAGAGGACAAGAAAAATGTTTTACTCTTATAGGAACAATGGACCAATGGAATGGGATCATATGTTCACTTGATCTCTCTCTTCTACCATGGTGTGACATAAGTTACGAGAATTTTTCGCACACGCACACGTCACGTGTACCTCCGGCGTCGAGCGCAATATGCAAGACACGTCGCCGGAGGAGGCTCGTCGGAAGCGTGATACGCAAGACAGCCGGCGAGATCTTTTCAACACCCGAAACCCCACGCGTCCGGGAGAGACCCCGTCTGGACGCACGGCGGTGATGGGCTGCCCTAGGTCGGTCCGCCCGCCCCTAGGACCTCGTGGATCGAAGCTCTCCAACACAAAGAACGTCGATGAACAATGAGCAGAAAATTAGGGCGAGAGAGAAAAAGTATAGGTTTGTAGATTGGTTTTTGCGATTGTGTGTTGTTGTTTAATCGGCCGTCACCCCTCGCGTATATAAGGGGTGGCTGGACTTCCCTCGCAAGATAGAGGCTTGTATCCACGCCCAAAAATCTAGTTTGGGTCGAACTCAGACATGTGGGTCCAAACTTTCCATATGTTGGCCGAACTGTTCCGTTTAGAGTCTTCCTGAATGGTCCGACCTTTTTTTAGGGTAGTAAACGAGCTTTGATCAAAATCTCATAAAAAGAAAAGTTGTTCACCTCAAAAATACGAAGAACATTTATTTTTACCACGTTTCCATCCGTCCTGATCATGATGGTATTTTTCTCTTGTTTTCCTATCAAATTCGGATTTTTACCAAAGAATTTAAGTCAATTCGGCCGTATTTTAAATCTGAAGGCCACATACTTGCTCAGATGAAAATGACTCCAAAATAAAAGTTGTTCTTCTTGAAAAACTGAACTATCACTTTTTCATCCGAGTTGGGTTTGACCAACTTTTTCAAATCGCACGAAAATAGGTTCTCATATGATGTTTTGGCCTTTTGCTCGCGCCATAGGACATAAATGTCTCTGGTAGGGCGAGCCTAAGGGCGTCCCACCCCGAAAATTCGGGTTTTTAATAGTTTTTTGGCTCTCAAATTTGCATACTAACTCGGATCGAGATGATTCAAAAACAAAAGTTTCTTGTTTCGATGATACGCAACTTTCGTATTCGGAACTTTTTCATTTGAGATCATCTTACAGGAGTCATAGTGGAAGCCTCCATATATGAATCTTCGAATCTTCTCTGAACACTAGAATAATCAGCTATTAAGCCTGATCATAGCTTGCTTTGATACGATCTATCTTTGATGATTAATAATCCTCTGAGTAGACCTTTTTCAAGTGTTCTCACTATTTTTATTGGTTAGCTACGTGCCCAAAACAAGTGACAACAAGAATGAATCATACACAAGCTTTATGCAAAACATTTATATTGACAGAATAAAATGCACACATGAACTTTATATGGGCAACATGTCTCATCATAGAGATGATGCAATACATCCCACTAATACTTATGTGGGGTCCCCATGGCAATGCCCATGGTTTAAGGATTTGGGTTTTCGAGGAAGAATTATACGCTAGAGACTTCGTCGGCTAATAGAAAAATAATGGGGACGTGAGTTTACCTAGGTTCAGGCACTCCAGAGGGAAAACCCTACTCCTGCTTGTTTTATTCTTGATTGATGGAGAAACTGAAGGTTACAATGGCACCGAAATGACTATTTTTGCGCATATTGGATTTGGCTTATTGATGATGAGAATTTCCGGGTTGTCAATATATCCTCCTCGGCGGCCCCTCCTAACCTTTATATGAGAGTCTAGGTCTTAGGTACCGTGACCGAGTAGGTTACAAATTAGATTCGAACTCTAGAGTTTCCTAGTCTTGCACATTTGTAGTTGGTGTCCTTGTGGGCTTCGTAATAGCCGAACTATCTTGTGCTTCAAGATCCTTAGAAGGTCGCCGTATAGGCCTTCTGTTGGGCCAAGGCAGATAGGCTAGAATTGGGTGTCTGTTGGGAATACCTATGTTAGTAGCCCCCGACTGTTCAGTCGAATCGCAAATTTCGGTGGAGACTTAGAAGTCCTGAGTCTTGTATTGCTTTAGTTAGAGTCGATAATTTTGTCGAGTGAAAAGCACTGACCCGAAAGTGTATCAGGCCAAAGAGTTGTATGTTTTTGTAGATATTTAGTATTTCATAGGGATGTTGTTAAACGTGCCCGGTACTCTTGATGGATCGATACCAGTTAATTGCTCTTTGGTAAAAACAACGCTACCTACTCAAACTCGAGTCTGTAGACTCGAATCCGGTATAAGCTGGACTAATTCGATGCATACCGTGGAGGCCTTACTGAGTCAAATTCTGGTTGATAAGTATATACCCAACGCGTTCCTCAGGATTTTCATCACACCGTAGGCATGGTATTTATCTGGTAGAACACAGCGGATGCGGTTGCCAGGCCATCAGATAGAATCTGTAGGTCTTATCTTTGCATCGTAGTCACAACATCCAAATGTTTATCGCAACGAATGTGATTCAGGTGGTCAAGGAGATGTTATCTCTGAACTCGACATTGATATAAGGTGCATATCAGGCGAAGTTGGCAAGTTTTTGACTCTTGTAAGCAAACAGTCGATATCATGGACACAGCCGACACAATGGATAAATGTCGTAGATTCTTGTTTTTCTATAGGATGCATTGATACATTGCAAATGTATCTATAATTTTTGATGTTCCATGCTTGGTTTTATCCACTTTCTTGTGTTTTGTTCCAACTTTGGAGTACTTTTCATATGATTTCTTAGACTAACCTATTAACAAGATGCCACAGTGCCAGTTGCCTGTTTTCTGCTGTTTTTGGTTCCAGGAAAGTCAGAAAATCAATATTCTCGGAATTGGACGGGACAAAAGCCAAAGTTCCTATTTTACCGGAAGACTCACGGAGCCAGAATACGAGATGGAGGAGGGCCAGGGCCTGGCCACACCCCCTAGGCGCGGGCTAGCCCTACCCGCGCCACCAGGTGGTCTGGGCCCCCTGGCACTCCACCGACCTTGCCTCCTTCTCCTATAAGTGCCTCCCGATACCAAAACCATAAATCGTCAAGCCTCCAACCACGAAAAGTTCCGAAGCGCCGCCGCCACCGAAAAGGAGATTCGGGGGACAGAAAGTCTCTGTTCCGGCACCCTGCCGGGAAGGGGAAGTGCCCCCGGAGCCATCTCCATCGATCTCCACCACCATCTTCATCACCATTGCTGATTCTCAAGATGAGGAGGGAGTAGTTCTTCCTCGAGGCTAAGGGTTCTACCGGTAGCTATGTGTTCATCTCTCTATCTATGCATGATCTTGTTGTGGTCATGAGCTTTGTAATCTAGTAGATCTACCTTGCTACTCAAGTGCTTTAATGAATCTCTGCTCTCCCCATGTGTGTGAAAGTGACAGCGTGCTCACCATGGTGGCACTTAGGCTAGAGATTACAAATACTTGTTATGAGTTATATTTGGAGTTGGATGTCTTTATGAAATTGTGGTGTTTGTTGGACTCATCTAGTACTCAAGGTGACAGTGTGGGGTTTTCTAGATGGGAAAGATGAACTTAGAGGTGTGCTGTTATAGCCCTACCGTTGATTAGAGTGTCCAACCGGAGAGTAGTTAAGAGTAGTATCATAAAGAGAAGATATTTATATGAGAGTGTTCACTAGTGAAAGTATGATCCCTAGGCCTTGTTTCTAAGCACTGAAACACCGTTTGCTACTAGAACGGTTACATGTTTGCTTGCTTCCATCTTTATTTCGGTTTTACTTTAGTCTCTTCCACGCCATCAAGGTATTTTCTATCACCGTTACCACTTATAAATATCCATACCACTTCTATTTCACTATCTCTTCGCCGAACTAGTGCACCTATACACCTGACAAGTGTATTGGGTGTGTTGGGGACACAAGAGACTTCTTGTATCTTGATTGCAGGGTTGCTTGAGAGGGGATACCTTTGACCACTTCCTCCCTGAGTTCAATAAACCTTGGGTGATCCACTTAAGGGAAAACTTCCTGTTGTTCTACAAACCTCTGCACTTGGAGGCCCAACAACTGTCTACAAGAATAGAAATGCGTAGACATCAAGCTATTTTATGGCGCCGTTGCCGGGGAGATAAGGTAAAAGGTACTCACATCCTTCGGTGTGAGTGCTCGAAGTTATTTCCTTTAGATTCTGAAATTTTGTCTTTTTGTTTCTTGTTTTCACTAGTTAGGCTTAATGGAAAACAACAAAAAATTAGAGAGCTTTATAGTATTTATCTTGAGTTAGGACATGAAGTGTTTGAAGAGAAAATTAAAAAACCTATGGAACTTTATTTGCATGCTAATAGCAATGTTATTAGTATGAATTCTTTGGACACCATTATTGCTAATGCTATGGAAAAGTCTAAGCTTGGGGAAGCTAGTCTTTATGAAAATGATCTTTTTAGTTCCCCAGCTTTGGAAGATAACTATTGTATTGCTTATGATGATACAAAACCTCCAATATATGATGATTACAATGATGAATATGATATTTTCAGTCCACCTACTATTGAGGAGAAAACTAATGATTACAATATGCCTCCTATATTTGATGATTATGGTGATGAGAATAATAATGATAGCTATTTCGTTGAATTTGCTCCCACCACAATTCATAAGAATGACTATGCTTATGTGGAGAGTAGTAATTCTTTTATGCATGTGGCTCATGATAAGAATGTTTTATGTGATAGTTATATTGTTAATTTTAGTCATGATGCTACTAAAAGTTATTATGATAGAGGGAAACATGGTTTTATGTGTCTCAACAATATTAAGTTTCCCCTCTTTGTGTTGAAAATTTTGAAGTTGCACTTGTTTTGCCTTCCTATGTTTGTTGCTTTGTGCTTTCATGACTTGTTTATTTACAAGATTCTTATGCATAGTAAGTGGGTTAGACTTAAATGTGTTTTGAATTTGCTTCTTGATGCTCTCTTTTACTTCAATTCATATTTCTTATGTGAGCATCTTCTCAAACTATCATGCCTAACTTAAAGGCGTTAAAGAAAAGTACTTATTGGGAGATAACCCAAAAGTTTTAGATGAGTCTTAGAAGTTATTACATATGTAATAACCGCTCCTTATCCTTTTTATTTGCGTTTTGTGCCAAAAGTAACCTCTAATGAGAGAGAAGTAATGATTGGGAAAGTTGCTGTCCCGAAACAGATTTCTATGCTTCACCGTAAAAATTCGTGTAAAATCTCTGTACGTCCTTTTGAGGCGTGAATTTTTGTGCTTCTTCCCCAGGTTGTTATATAACTTTTGTTAGTTTAACACTTTTTGATTTGAGCAACAGAAGGTCTTCTAAAAAATTCGTCTTTACCTGCTGGTCTGTTTTGATAGATTTCTGCCATTTTCTGCATTTGCTTCTTGTTAGTTCCTTCTTGAGTTCTTTTGGGGAATTCAGCTTTTGAGGGAAGTTCTACAGTAGCTAGTGTTCTAATGGAAGTTTATTTGGTGTTAGAACTGAACTTTAAGACTTATTTATCTTAAGTGCACTAATGTTGCTAATGAGATTGTGTGAAGTTTTGTATGAAGGAAAAAATTCAGGTGTATGGAAGGAATGAGTAATGAGATGAAGGATGGACTAAAGCTCAAGCTTGGGGATGCCACGCGTGCCACCCCAAGAAATATCCAAGAAGTACAAGCGTCAAAGCTTGGGGATTCCCAAGGCATCCCTTCTTCATCAATAAAAATCCCAGGTTTCTTCCAAACGCTTCATTTTTATTATTTCATGCACAGTTGTGTTTTTCTTGGAGCGTCTTCTTTTTCATTTTTCGTTTTGGTTTTTCGATTTCTTTTGTTTGCTTAGTTTTCTGAATAAATTGGTTGGAACCCCGCTTTCATACATTGGTTTGCAAATGGTTTGGTTTGGTTTGGAAAAGAGTAGGAAAGTTCATGCTTATGTGGTAAAAAGAGCTTGATTTTGACTGTGGCCTATGCTGCCATGCCATCCTTGATATTGTTTTGGCTTTATGCTTAGTATTCCTTGCTGTAGCATGACTTGTTATAAACAATTGAGATTGCTTAATGTGCCTTGGATGAATCATGCGTTGTTTTAGCATATTAAAGCATAGTATAGTGGTATTCTCCTTTGATGCTTTATTTGGGTTGACTTGGCACATGCTCACACCATGTTATGACTATCTCAAGTCACCATAGCCTGTATGATCCTTTAGGTTTCAACTTGTAGTATCACTTTATGCTTTGATCAATGATGTTTTGTCGCTCTGCATGATTATGGCCATTATTGCTCTCTTAGATTGTCGCTCCCAGTCTTTTGCTAGCCTCCACAACAAAGTATGAGTTCCACTCATGCATCCAACTCCCAAAACCAAGTTATTCCAAAGAGTCCACCATACCTACCTACTAGCTTATGCTATTCCAAGTATATTCATGCTTTTGTTTACCTTCCACTTGTTATGAAAAAACTAGTGATTAAAGCTCTCACGAACTTGATGGCACACTTTACTTCACTTGCCCTTAATAAACTTGAACCATTCTGTCTTCTATGTTGTATATGCTTGCACTTATTTGTTGGAAATTAGCAGAACCATACTTTCATGGGGAACGCTTTCAACATTGCACTTGGCACTTGTACCTAGTTGATATCATGCTCTTTTGTATATGGATGTCGTCGGTGTGAAATGAAAGGGGAGCTTGTAAGTCCATGGAGTTATGTATATGTGTTAGAGAAACGCCTGGGCCGCTGGTCTAATCCATGTTGACATGGTGGAAACCTGCAGCGTAACCATAATGAGTTTTCTATGAAGCATTCTTCTTATAAAAAAAGAGTCCTATATTGAGAAAAAAAGAGAAAAAAAGAGATACTATGAAAAGAGGAAAGAGAGAAAAAAGCACCATATTCCCATGGTAAATAAGAAGAATGCTGAGATGCTCGTTGTCTACTTGCCTTGACATTTTGATATGGGGATTCTTCCGTATCATCGGGCAAGGGGTACCTCGTTGGCGGTTCTCTATGATACGCATATACTTACAATGACAAGAACTTACCGGTGACTAAACTGGAGTACCATGAGGAGCGGCCCTCGTATACAAGGGACATGAGATTTCGGACTTATACTTCGTCAAGCATGTACACCATAGTTTGTTCACTTTAACCTTAACCACTTCAAGATGCTTGTGATAGGGGCAATGAGAGCTGAAAGCTATAAGTACCATAATTTTTGGAAGCTCTTTATGAGACTTGAATCCCTACTTCCTTTTACAAAGGCTTTTCTTCCACCATTACCTTGAGTCTCCACCTTATATCTTTATGCACCTACTTTGAGAGTATAGTGGCCATTCTTAGTTCTATGTGCATTGTCCCAAGACTAGTTGATTGATGCATAACTTGATATTGCTTGTTTTAAACTATTGTATCTAGTCACTCTTATGAACTTTGAAGGTGTCATATGCATTTATATTTGCTACTCTATTGAGGGACAAGCTGAATACTTTTATGCTATGTTTTATTTATGTGAAACAAACAAACGTCTTGCAAAGCATTGTTATTCATGAATCTCTTGTTTGTGCCTTTTCATGTTGCATCATAGTTTCTTTGTCTTATTGCTAGAACTTTGTCTTTCATGTTATGATTGAAGTACTATGATCCCAGCTTTGAATGTTTTGCAAACTGATCAAGTATATGACGGTGCATGCCACCTCAAAAATTATTCTTTCTTTTTATCACTTACCTACTCGAGGACGAGCAGGAGTTAAGCTTGGGGATGTTGATACATTGCAAATGTATCTATAATTTTTGATGTTCCATGCTTGGTTTTATCCACTTTCTTGTGTTTTGTTCCAACTTTGGAGTACTTTTCATATGATTTCTTGGACTAACCTATTAACAAGATGCCACAGTGCCAGTTGCCTGTTTTCTGCTGTTTTTGGTTCCAGGAAAGTCAGAAAATCAATATTCTCGGAATTAGACGGGACAAAAGCCAAAGTTCCTATTTTACCGGAAGACTCACGGAGCCAGAATACGAGATGGAGGAGGGCCTGGCCACACCCCCTAGGCGCGGGCTAGCCCTACCCGTGCCACCAGGTGGTGTGGGCCCCCTGGCACTCCACCGACCTTGCCTCCTTCGCCTATAAGTGCCTCCCGATACCAAAACCATAAATCGTCAAGCCTCCAACCACGAAAAGTTCCGAAGCGCCGCCGCCACCGAAAAGGAGATTCGGGGGACAGAAAGTCTCTGTTCCGGCACCCTGCCGGGAAGGGGAAGTGCCCACGGAGCCATCTCCATCGATCTCCACCACCATCTTCATCACCATTGCTGATTCTCAAGATGAGGAGGGAGTAGTTCTTCCTCGAGGCTAAGGGTTCTACCGGTAGCTATGTGTTCATCTCTCTATCTATGCATGATCTTGTTGTGGTCATGAGCTTTGTAATCTAGTAGATCTACCTTGCTACTCAAGTGCTTTAATGAATCTCTGCTCTCCCCATGTGTGTGAAAGTGACAGCGTGCTCACCATGGTGGCACTTAGGCTAGAGATTACAAATACTTGTTATGAGTTATATTTGGAGTTGGATGTCTTTATGAAATTGTGGTGTTTGTTGGACTCATCTAGTACTCAAGGTGACAGTGTGGGGTTTTCTAGATGGGAAAGATGAACTTAGAGGTGTGCTGTTATAGCCCTACCGTTGATTAGAGTGTCCAACCGGAGAGTAGTTAAGAGTAGTATCATAAAGAGAAGATATTTATATGAGAGTGTTCACTAGTGAAAGTATGATCCCTAGGCCTTGTTTCTAAGCACTGAAACACCGTTTGCTACTAGATCTGTTACATGTTTACTTGCTTCCATCTTTATTTCAGTTTTACTTTAGTCTCTTCCACGCCATCAAGCTATTTTCTATCACCGTTACCACTTATAAATATCCATTCCACTTGTATTTCACTATCTCTTCGCCGAACTAGTGCACCTATACACATGACAAGTGTATTGGGTGTGTTGGGGACACAAGAGACTTCTTGTATCTTGATTGCAGGGTTGCTTGAGAGGGGATACCTTTGATCACTTCCTCCCTGAGTTTGATAAACCTTGGGTGATCCACTTAAGGGAAAAATTGCTGCTGTTCTACAAACCTTTGCACTTGGAGGCCCAATAACTGTCTACAAGAATAGAAGTGCGTAGACATCATGCATGACCAGCGCTCCCTATGGGAGTAGCCCCCGTGTCTACAATCAAATCGTAGATTCGGGTGGAGACTACCATGCCGACCTGTCAGTTAGTCTGCAACTGGGTCGGAGTTTTCAAGGATTTGATGTTAGGCAGAGTTAGCAACACGGACTATCGCGTATGAGGTTATCGAGTGTGTGGAGTCAATAGCATTTAGGTTACTCAAAAATGGCGCGAACCCCAAGTGTGTCGAGTGCGATTAAAGTAAAAAAAGTATCACCTCTGGGTAGAGGAACACTTAGCTTTATTTGTAGTTGATGCGGCAAACATGTAGTCGACGCGGTTGGCAAAGTCGACACGGCAGCTGGTCAATGCAGTCGAAGATTGCAGTGGGTCGACGAGTTTTTGTATGGAGGAGTCGACGTAGCGGATGTGTACCCAATGTGGTAGATGATTAGTCAACGAGGTGGCGGATTGCATGGCAGATAGAGTTGACGCGGCTAGCGAGTCGCGTAGCGAACGGAGTCGATGCGGTAGCGGGTCGCTGATTTGGAGCTGTTGTGGCAGAGGTTCGCCGAAGCCAATGTCGGAAGGGGGTCGTACGATGGAGTTGGCGCAACCCCCGGGCATAGAGTCAACATGACCAGATGGAGTCGATGCCGCAATGAGGCATGTGGCGTTCAGCCAAAACGAGTCGATGTGGCGGCGAGTCGTCGCAACGGAAAAATAGTCGCGTGGTGGACACAGACTCGACATGGCGACGAGTTGCGTGGTGGACGGATTTGACGCGGTAGCAGGTCGTGTGACTTACGGAGTCGGCATAGTGGTCGGAGTCGACGTGGAGGTCGTAGTCAACATAGAGGACATGTAGTCGAGGTTGATGGAGTCGCACGCCTGGCGGAGTAGAAACAGCGGCGATTCACGTGGTGGACAGAGTTGACGTGGTTGCGGGTGGCCTAGATTGGAGGCGATGCGCAGCGGGTCGCCGTGACCGATTGCGATAGTGGTTCGCCAAATACGAAGACTACAGCGGGTCACCGTGGTCAAAGAATGTAGTGGTTCATCGTAGTCGAAGACTGTAGTGGGTTGCGCGGCGAAGTTGACAGAGTCGCCGGAGCCGCACGAGGGCGCTCATGTGCAGGGCGTCAATATGTCGTGACGAGGACAACACTGTAGATGGGAAACTACCCCGCTCTATCAGCTGCTGAGAGAGGTAGGGTTCGGGGTCAGGGAAGACAAACCGTGATGGTTGTGTTTTCCGTCCAAAGTGGTACGGGCGTACGGGCAGAGAGAAGAGGAGTTGGGTCGGCCCATAGGGAGGGAAAGGGAGCTGCGGCTGCTACGGTGGTTGTTGGGCTTCCTCTCCTGTTTTTATTTTTCTTATAATTTCTTTTGATTTGTTTCAATTTAATATCCTGATTAATCCAAACCTTTTGAATTCTTTTCGGGGGATTTAGGCACCAAGAATAGAGGAAAGGGGGAACTAGAAATGTAGGAATAGGAATGCCCAAAAAAATCAATTTGGCATTTTACTAGGTTTAGGATTTTTAGGATTTTGGGGAAAATGGGGCTTAAAGAATTTGGAACATATTGGTTCCTAGCAATGGAACCAACTTGTATCAAACAAAAATAGAGAGGTACCAAATTAGGATGGGATAAGTAGAGGTGTTAGCAAGATGCAAGATTTAATATGATGCTCAAATACAATATGGCATGATGACATGAGCATGATATTATGATGATGCAACAATAATACGTAGGAGTAGCATTATATATTGATTAAACATGTAGTATTACAAGGGTTAGACACTTGGGATGCTACACATCGTCTATGGAATACGGTAATGATTTGAACAACAAATTGTTCTCACAATACTGGGACTAGATAACAATTATCGAATAGATCTTGATGGCTTGGTCTTTTATGTAGATGACAAAAATAATAATATTTATTTGTTTATCGATGAACATCATCACCATATTCTATTGCTAGTTATTTGGGCTATTGTATTTCTTATATTAAGTTTCTTTGTATGACACTTCATACCAACCAATCCAGTATCTAATATTGAAGAATTACATTATTTAAATAAGTAAATAGTATATCCATAACATGTATTTCTTCTATATACTTGAGCTGGACAATTCCAGTCTTTTATTTTCACCAGTTACATTTGTGGATTCCTTTTCAACGTTTTCATATCTTTTTAGAAGATTAAACAACATCAATAGTGTCACCAATCAGATGGTACTTATTCCAAGGGTGTTAGCCAAATACTAATACCCTTGAACTTACACTTTGAACTAGGTCACCATCATCACATGATTCGCGTTATTTTGGTTTCTAATTTTAGTAATCTTTTAGTATGGTAAACATTCTACCTATTCCTCATATACATCCTATTATGACAAATTTCATGATGAAACTCGTATAGCTCATAAGTATGAATGTTTGTATAACTTTAGTTTACAAACCTATTGGGTGATAGGTACACCTAGCATCATCATCATTCGCAAATGCTCATCCAATATGAGAATTTGTTTTTGACTAAATTATACTTTATCATATTTTTTTATCAAACAGTGTTTCAGATATCAGGATATCTTTCACACAAGATGATTTCTGAAATGAATCTTTCAGCTCCCACATAATCGTGATACTTTCAATATCAAGTATCATGGAGGCAAGGATGATGTTTTAGATACTAACTTTGGAATCAGTTACTCTTCGATTAATACAACTTATTAAACCTTATGGAATAAGTGAGGTTTACTTAAAAGTTTGCATTAGGACTTTATCTTTAATTCGACACTCAAACAATACGACACAAGTCCATAAAGTAAGTATCTAGAATTCTACAGTTCTATTATCTTAATTAGAACTAAGCACAAGGTAGTTCAATAGATGCCAACAACAACAAACTATGCAAATTCACTTAGATTATTTAGTTCATGATAATGGTTCATATTAATAATGAACTCCAACTAAACTCAACATCCCTCGAAGTTGTTTGGTCATACATGGTCCAAATCCACTACACCAAGTCTGATCATCACGTGAGATGATGTAGCTTCAATGGTGATCATCACCATGTTGATCATATCATCTATATGATTAATGTTTAACCTTTCGATTCCTTGTGTCGAGGTCATGTATGTACATGCTAGGCTCGTCAAGTTAACCAAAGTATTTATGCATGTGCATCATGGATTACACCCATTGTAAATTTATGTAGAGTCTATCGCACTCGATCATCACATGGTGCTTCAAAAATAACAAACTTTCGTAACAGTGCATAATAAGGGATAACACATTATTATCTTGATATTAAGTGTGAAGGGTCATCTTATAATCCTACCTTCGTGATCTAATGAATGAAAAATAAGATACATAAAGGATAAACATCACATGCATAAATAATGTGATATGGTATAACCTTTATTCTCCTTGTTAATTTGATCTCCATGTACAAAGAAATATGATGATCTCCATAATCACCAACATGTCACCATAGTCCTTGTCACCTTCACATAGTTTTATCCACCAACTATTGCTACTACAACTATTGCTAACTCATAGCGATAAAGTAAAGAAATTACATGGCGATGAAAGATTGACTCACAGGTCAAACAATACATTAAAATAGAAAACCATATGGCTCCTGCCAGTTTTCGTACTCAACTATATGCAAGTCATGAAAGATTGCAAACACATGATCATTCCGTACATCACATATATCAAACACATCAGGGGTTATGCCATACCACATCACATGTCCCTACAAAAACTAGTTAGACGACCTCTACTTTGTTGTTGCATGTTTAATGTGCTTTGGGGCTTTTACAAGGAAAAAACCGTTCTTGCTACGCATAAATAAACCACAACAGTGATGAACATGATATCTCTACTATAGCCTTCTAGGCCTCTGTTGCAAAAGAGATGTTAACTATATAAAGAGAGACATATGCTCGTTAGCCATTTATGCAATACAAGTTGCATGTTTGTCGTAGAACTAGTCTTGTGTAAGCTTACAAGTCAAGTTGGTCTGTGCCGCTTCATCTAACTATGCTGCAACATCTACTAGTGGGAGGGTAATAACATGTTCATCAATACCCACTATCATAGTGATCTACATGTACAATACATCTAGGCATAGATCTAGCTCTCATACCACTGATGGGTTCATTGCATGGAAAACAAAAAAATCCTACGGACTAGAAATAGAGAACCCAAGAAGATCTAATCTACTTAAAGAAAGTAACAAGTAGAATAGATCTAATCTACTTATCCTTAAAGAACACGAGCGTTAAAGATCTAGAGACCATGCATGATCTAGTCGATCACTTGCATCGGTTTAAACCGATGTAGATCTTGACCTTCGAGATCCTTGTACCAAACAGACGTCACCTACGCGGTATCAACATGTTCTATTGCAGTGACATATCTTTTCCTTCCTGATCCCGCAAGAGAGGTATAAAATAAATCCGCAAGGATCTGCGTAACACCCTCGAATCGGCCCTATGCAAGTTTTAGCGCTTCCCGCCAAACCTGCATAGAAACGATTCAAGGATGCCCACCAGGCACTTGCGTACGGGTGGAGAACGAAGTAATACCATTACACATTAGTCCACGATGGAACCCACTGAATATATATATACCACCACGACTCCATGAGTCAAGAATACAAATATACTATACAAAGATCCAAATCACCTTGAAAACGATAGAGCGTCCGACTACGGACAAGATGCAAATGGGACTAAGAGCCCTGAAGAATAACCAATGTCGTCCATAACCCTGCCCAGGCCAAGCCAGAAGGGTAACCCTGCTAATGACGTCGATCTCAAACCTGCTAAAACAAAAGGGGTGCCGACAAAGAGCAAAGGAAAAAAAGGAGCGTCAGTACTGAGTCCAGTACACGGCGAGGCTAGAATTCGGCGGCTCTCGCCTACATAGGTATGGTGGACTGAAGCGGCAGCACAACATGCACTAAACAACCTATAGAGACTCGATTAACTGTCGGCTATTAGAGAGAGGTAAGAAAGACCTATTCGGAACCAACCTTATACTGACACCAATCATATCCATCCTGGTATTCCCCCTCGAGACCAAACGAGGAAGTCAAACCGAGAAACTCATACAGTTGGTAGTTTTATTCATTCCATTATAGTTGAAGCACTTACTAGTCAGATATAGATAGCATGAGTCATCCTGATAGCATAAGTACTAGGCAGTTTTAGTTAACCATTCAGTGGTAGTTGCAGTACTTACTAGTCAGATACAATTAGCATGTGACATCGCAAACCCAACAGTTGTTGGCACTTCTATTTCATTCCATCAGAGTCGCGATACTTACAAGGCAGGTATAACATGACACGATACACCCTAGTTCCACCAGTTGTTGGCACTTTTATTATCCATTCCATTGCAGCGAAGCTGATTACTAGTCACATATTAAGTCAAATTTATAGCACTACTTTAGTTATGCTTGTCTATGATCGAGATACTGTGCTCCAAGTCGTCCATAACCGCGGACACGGCTTTCAGAAAGATTTACCCTGCAGGGGTGCACAAATAGCAACACACACACGATCAACCTCGGAAAAACCAAATCAAAACCCAACGAGGCTTTCACGACAAAGCAATCACAGGATTCATAAAATATTTCAGGGGGGCACCCCATTAAGCTACCCGCAAGAAAGTTGGCCGGCTCTGAGACGGACCCAAGGTTTGCGCCAATGGATGTAAACGACTGGGAACCCGAAAGTATGATTGGGCTTGTCGATACCGCGAAAACACCCCGCAATCCTAAATAGTACAGGTGCTCCACGCACTATCATAAATAAAGCAGTAAAACATGGCATAAGTACAGGATAGTAATAAAGCTCCAAACTAGTTTGTGGCCCCAAGAAATAAGAATGAATCAAGTTCTGGCTAAGGGGGATCTATAGGGTCTCCCGGATGTGGATAGTGCGAATAATCAAGAAACAGGCATCAAGTACTCGGGGCCTACGGGACACAAGTGGACATGAAAAACCAAATAGCATATATTGCCCACCGGTGCCTCTTTCATTAGTTATCCCAGCAATTTATAGTTGTTTTTAAAGTCATGATCCTCTCCACCGTAAAGCATATGACAATATTCCAACAACTGTGTGGTACTTCACGACACGAGATCGCACCTGAGCAAGAGACTATGACTCACAAGACCATCTATCTACCAAACAACAGGTAATAGGAGGTGTCCAAGGCAATATAAAGGCTGCACGGAATATATCTGGTACGGAACGCTAAAGCATCATGACACGGATAGCAATAGATCAATAGGAAGAAAGTAAAGACTATAAATGCAAAATAGGTAGAAAGGGGGAGATTGCTCGCCTGTGAAACATTCCCGAAGATACATTATCTGAAGAACTTGTCGATACTCGCATCCACTCAACGGCCTAATCCGGGAAGAAGCAAAGCACTAAAACAACCACCGGATGCATTATTTAATACTACGGCAAAAGACCGGGCATGATGCATGTATGATGCGTGACATGGCAAAGATGCGGTGCTACTAGACAATATTAAGTGGAACCGGGGTCCCGACAATTAATTAGATGGTTCATGTTGTTTAGCTACCCCGCAATTTAAATGTTGTATTAACATGGCAAAACATGGCATCGGTTCGCTACACAGATTTAAATGGAGCCAATATAAGACTAGCATAGCTAGCATATGATCTCCATATTTAATTTAGGTGATCTCCTAAATACCCCAAACCACCATAATATGTATGCCAGTATGAATGATTTAATATGCAATAAGTATGTAGCATTTAATAAAATAGGGGCTCGGATAGGGGTCACACATTGGTTATCGGTTATCTTGGGGTTCGAGGGTTCGACGAGATCGGTCTTCGGATCCGTGAAGAAGAACTTGGTGTTCCATGAAAGAGACCTTGTCGATCTGGCGTCATCACCTCCGGGTTCCACGACGGCGTACTTGGGGTTCTCACTTAGATTGCCGGTGTCGGACTCGGGTTGCTTGTCAACGGGAGGCCTTGTCGCACCAAACTTGCGGCGATTATCTTCGAAATACCATGTCGTTCCACAGAATAGGACTCGACTTAGGCAGTAACATCTCAACAATGTCACCCCACAATACTCCAATAGTACAACATCTGTGACACGAGTACAACAAGAGTAACAGAGGGCACGGCCGGGTCACACGAGACAAAGATGAGACGAGATGCAGGGAGGGTACGGATGCCGACGCGAGCACGGAGTTAGGGGTCGAACGGGACAGGGACGGTGTTGATGCGCGGCAGAGCCCGGGCAGGGGACGAGCGCCAGGCGCTGAGGCGAGCTCGGGGCGGCACGGTGCAGGGATCCTCACGGGGGTGACCTGCGAGTACGCAAGCACACCGGCGGAGGACGGAGAGGTGCAGCCGCACTGGCGCACACGTGCAGGAGGCGGAGGAGCTCGGCTCAGGGAGGCTCGATGGTGTGGCTTGGTGGAGCACGAGCTCGCGGTGGGTAGGCGCGAGACAACGGCGAGAGGAGCTCGTGCTCGGGCGGCAGAGGCAATGGCTGGACGACGGAGGCGCACGGGGCGACGAGGCAGCATCCGGTGAGGAGAGGGCCCGCTGGCGGCGGGGCTCGCTGTAGGGGAGACAGAGGCGAAGCCGACGGCGGCGACGCACACCTCGGGCAGAGAGGAGCGGGGCGCCACCTTGGCTGCGTCGACGTGCGGCCGGGCTTCGGTAGAGGGCCAGCATGGCCACGGGGAGGAGGGGTCCGCGGCTCCGCGGCGCGCAGGCGAGGGTCTAGGCGGCGACGCGGGTGAGGTTGAGGATGGCGGCGGCGGGTCCACTACTAGGGATCGAGGTGGGCGTCGTGTTCGGGAGAGGCACGGCTCACGCGGGGTAGGTAGGGAGGGCCGATGCAGGAAGGAGAGAGGCGAGTGGGGCTTGTCGGGTGGTGGGGCCAGGTCGGTGGTGATGCTGGGTTTGGGGATGAGATCGATCGGGAGGAGGGAGGCCGCGACGCGGATTGGGGATTAGCGGTAGGATGTGGTTGGTGAGGCGTGTTGGGGTAGTTCGGGTTAGGTGCGGCAGGTGCGTGTGCGTGCGGTAGTGTAGCGTGACAGGGCCGGGTGCGGGCGTGCCACGCAGGCACTGTGTTGCACTGCTGCTGCCGAGCGGGTGGCCTAGGGGAGTGGTGGCGGCAGGTGAGAAGGGTTAGGGTAGAGGCTAGGGTTTGCGGTGGGGTGGTAGTTGGCTGGCTGCTAGGCTTTGGGCCTGGCGGCTAGCTGACTCCCCCACAAGATATTTGTTTTATGCATTTATTTAATTTTATTTGTATTATTTTTAGAGAGGCTTTTGTAAATAGTTGTAGGCAAATAAAATATCCGGAAGAGGCCAGAGTTTTAATTTGAAATAAAGAGGAGTATTTAGAAAATAAAGATAGGCTTTTAGAAAATAGTTTTAGACAAACATATGCATGAAGACATGACAATGCTCAAATGCAATGTGGCATGATGACATGAGCATGCAGTCATGATGATGCAAAAATAAAAACAACGCGCGATTTTCTAGTGGTGGTTTTATCGGGGTGCTACAATCTGGCAGCACAATGGCAGCGTACCTATGGTGTACATGGATTTCTGCACGGCTTCGCCTTATCTAATCTGGGGTGGACGAGAAGAACTTCGCAAGAGCGGGAGAAAGGGAGGGAGGCAGGCAGGGGACAAGGGTGCCCCGAGCCCTGCCTCTTCCCCTCCTTATATAGGCGGGGGAGGGGTCTTTCCCATCCTCCAAGCCCTCCTAGGGTCGTTGGCCAAGGGGAGAGGGGAGTCCACCCCCCCCCCCCCCCCCCCCCCGCGCCCCTCCTTCCATAATTAGGGTTGTCCCTATGGCCAGTGACCACTTGGGCCTTGTGGTCATGGAGCCCTAGCTCACTAGGGCCAGGGTTCCCCCACATGGCCTCTCCGGGAACCTTCTAGAATATCATGTCACATAGAAATATTCTGAACTTTCCCAAAACCCTAAAATAGGAAGTGCCAAATATCTTTCCGTACCTTCGGATCATTCTAAAGATCCTCGTGATATCAAGGATCTCAGCTGAGACTCTGAAAGAACAATTGATTTACACCATACATATTCTCAACGAAGACTACCGACATCGTAGGTTAAGTGGGTGACCCGACATGTTCAAGAATATGTAGACATGATCGAGACACTTCTCTGATCAATAACCATTAGCTAGACCGGGAGGCTCATAGTGGTTTCTACATATTCAAAGAAGTTCTCTTTAGATGAACCACAGTGTCAAAGATTCAAGCAATCATGTATACAATTACTTTTGTATCACAATATATTACTTGCCCGATATTCGGTTGTTGGTATCACTATTCCTAGTTGAATCTCATTACCGGCAAGTTATCTTACCTCATAATGTGGTATAGGATCCCTGTGAGTAATCACATTAGTCACTTAGCTCTTGGATGTTTTACTATCGAGAGGGTCTAGAGATACCTTAGACTCTGTCATATGAAGGAACAAACCTAATCTTGATTTATGGAACCCAATAGACACCATCGGATATACCTAGAACCCGGATTCTTTTCGGATGTGAGATGGACATCGGAAAGGACCCGTGGTAAAGTTGCAATAGAGCCCTACTATCCCCTAGGGCAGGCCCACTGTGGGCCAGGGTGAAAGATTTTATACCGCGAACATGTGTACAGCGTGCCGTTGTACACCGCGTCACTGGAAGGTGGGCCACACGCACGACATGGGCCCGCAGTCAACGTACATGGGCTGGAACATGTGCGGTGACATGCGTCCCCTGTGAGACAACACTCCGCACTCGCCGAGTTGCGGGGCCCGCCAAAGTCAACGTGGTGGTGTGAGCCCATGCCGGGTGCGGTTTCTCGTGGTCGTTGGGTACATCTCAAACATACATGGCAGCATAGACCCTATACGGCTGCGTATTATTGCGTACTGGGGTCCATCAAGATCATGCGTTCTGCTATGGAACCTCTCTATACATGGTTTACCGTGTCGGAGATCCAAGCTGGCAGCGTAGGTGGTCTGCGAAGTCATGGGCGTGCGCGGTTTATTGCGGCGGTGAACCGAGCTAGCAACGTAGGTTGTAGGTGTACACATTTTCTCGCGTCGCGGTCGTTCTACGGATCCTATCCATGTCCAAGTTGGCTTCATTATCCATAGCCGGCATCGGTTTCTCATGGCCGAAAGCACACCTAGCGACGTAGACTCTAGCTGGCATCAAATTCTCGCGAGCGAGAGATGAGCGGGAAGTGTTACCTGACGCCGTCCGCGGTTTGTCGCGTTCGGTGGGGTCCTCCGCAAGACGAATTTGTAGCAAAGGCAGTAGACATGTTGGGGTGGGTCCTATTGGTGATGGAAAACGTCTCTCATAGGTGGCTTATGTGATGGTCCTAGTATAAAACTATTTTGGCGTATTCGTTTTCACATATCAGATTAGCTAGCTTTTGTCTGCCCCCGACCCCAGCCCCTTCTACACAACACCGCCATGTTTCGGTTCGCTCCCATCGTTGGCTGCTCGCGACGCTTCGATGGCTCTATCCTACGGTGGCGCTGCAGCCGCTGATGGGCGGGACACGTAACAAACGTAGGTGCGTGTATTGCTTCTTTATTTCTCCCAATCGTCCTCTCTCTTATGTTCGGGTTGGTACATTTTATTTCTTCCTTTCATCTTTCATTCTATTATATTCGCGTTTATGTTTACCAACGAATTTCTTCTTTAAGAATCGTCAGCTCATCGGCGTTGCTTCGAAACGGTCTTCTTCGCTGGTGACAGCACGCGGTAGGACGAACTTGCATTCTCCTATGCGTCTTCTCTTCCTACGCCTAGTATGATTTGTTTCTTTCGCTGCGTCTGGTTTCATTCTTTCCATTCGCGTGTTTGTTTTCTGAAGAATTTCCTTTTATTTTTCAGCAACTCATTGATGTTCTTGTTGGATCCTTTCCCTCAGTGCGACTTGGTGAGTTCTTTTTGTTCACGTTGCTCTTCCATTTCTTTCCTTTTTCTTAGTTGTTTACGCTTTATATATTGCATGCGCTAATTTCTCTTTTTGATTATTTTTTGAAGTTTGTACGTCTAAGTCTCACGAGTCTGTGCAGTTCATGGACGCTCTTCGCCCTTTGTGTTCCTTGACAGTGTACAGTATGCACCATTTTCATCGCTCTTTATTTAGTTGTTGGCTGCATTTTGTTTTCCTCAACATGTTTAGGTTGATGTGTTCTTTGCTATTTCTACTGTTTTTTTTAGGTTTCGACTCCTAGGTCCCGAGACCTTGCGGTTCTAGGATATTTTTTGTCCTTTGTATTTGTCTACGACTGTTTCATAAAGGTACATGTCCTTTTCGTCAGTTTTCATTTATTTTTCTTCCTTTTTTCTTTCTCTTTACACCTTCCTTTAGCGTGTTCTTCGTCATTTCTGTAGATTTCGCTATAGCCTACGTATTTTGCATGACGTTGCTTCGAGAGGATCGTCGGGGTACGCTGCTTGTGGTTTCTGCCGGAACATCCTCGATATTTCACGAGGATGCTCCTAACGATAACTCTCAACAAGTGCTATACACAGCAGTGCCTTAAGCGCTTTTCTACGTATACGGTGTACGTGATTTTGTTCATGATGTGGTCGTCGATGCCGAGAAATAAACGGACGTGTGGGGTAGAGCAAGTACGGGGATAGTTGTGTGACGGGTATAAAGGTTTCCGTACAAAGCGTCCTCCTTGCGCTGCCTTCTCTCTCTTCCTCTTTATGGGGCCTACACTCGATGTAGAGAAGGGCGAACAAGTGCCATGAGATACTTTTTACGGTATCTCGTGTACGGGAACACATGACCAAGAACCTAGATGGACGACTTGTAGGAATGATCTTAAGTGTAATGACAGTTTGTGTGTGTCTTTACTTGGTGTACGTGGATTATGAATGAATAAATAATATTCATCTCATCGTGCTTTGTTTAGCCTGCTAATCTCATACATCACCTTTAAGACTGATAAGATATGTGTATCATTCTTTTGAATGCTTTTGTCTTTGTATGATTGTTTATGAATGGCATGGATTGCGTAACGATGAGGTGTGTAAATTATTTGCCTTAGCCTCTTTTTAGTCAACTTCGTAAAATTTACACACAAACTTTATAAAATCTATACGCAAGCGTGAATGGCATGAATCGTTTAGCGGTGTGATGTGTGCACCGCATTAGCATGTTTTAGGCAGTTTTGTTAGATTTAGGCAGAAATGTCTGTCCGAACAGTCACATGTCTAGTGGTGGGTCCCACGAGTTTTGCCACGGGTCGGTATAAAGTCATCGGTTTTCCTCGACTAAAAGATATGCAGCGCTTCGTCTCTTTGTCCGAAAGCTCTCGAGTCACAGCGTCTCCTTTTAACACAGTAGTTCTCTCCTTTCTTCGTCTGTCGTGCGTATGGCGCCCTTCGCTCACTTTGATGGCAGTGAATTGTTTCACATGTTGTTGTACTGTAAACGGTTGGTTTATCATTCTCTTACTCGCATTAGATGCTATTCATCGCTATTTTTTTGGAGACTCATAGATTCTGATGATATGCTCACCGCTTATGTGATTAGCCATGATATTATGTTGCATGATTTGCCTAACATGGTCTTAAAAGAACCATGGACTTGCGTGTGTTATTGTGTGCTTGCGGCAATAGGACCTACACTGGCTCGCCCCGCACGTGTTCTCCACGAAACTGCGTTCGTACGTGTTCGTACTTGCGTGCGAACATGTTTACTTTTTTCCATGCCTCCTGTAGCCTATGATGCTTATGATCCTCATTTCAAATTTTGTCTTTCGGCCACTCGGGAGGCAGGGCAAACTGTCTTCAGGCGTACTGAAGGAGAGATCAGGGGCGAGGCGGAAGAATATCGAGGTAGAGACTGATTTGTGTGGCGTCCCACAGGTGGAGATGGGAGCTAGATCTCATAGCATTCTCAAGGAGCACAATGAAGCTCTCGGAGCCAAAAGAGTGACACCTAAGACCCCGAAACTTTGAAAAGCCAAAAAAATGTTGATATGCTGGAAATTTTGGACAACGTTTCGTAAGGAGATAAGATGGCGCCCCATGTTGATTCTCCTCCCACGGTTGTAGAGAACAGCGTTGATGAGAAGGAATCAAGAGCCATCAGTCCTCCGAAGCGTGGAAGGCAACTCAAGATTGGTCATTATCATGAAAACGAGACTGCGGAAAGTTCATGAAAGTACTCTCGGATATTGGCCAGAGCGGCGATGGGTTAAGGGTTCTGTGCATTCCGGCTTTTTTGTTCGACGCCTTGGCCATCCAATCCCAAGGAGTATCAAGCTGAAAATATGCAGCGGTTGTCCCTGGTACATGAAGATGGAGACATGTGAAGACAACGAAGTAGCGATGGACTATGGTTGGATATTTCCTCATTTTCAAGATGGTGAGGCGTTCGGTGTTCAAGGTGGTCGCTTTCGATAATTCCATGTTAGAAAATGTGTTCAAGTGCACTCACCCGTCAGCTCTGAGGCATGAATGGGGAAACTGTTTCTTACAACATTGGTTCATGGAAAACAATAGTCGTAAGACTATAAATCTACTAGTGTATGTTAACTATCCTAGCGAGAATAATTGTACTTTCCTATTACTTGCAATCTTTCTTATCAACGACTTCGGCATAGTAGACATGTACGCTCTGCCAATATCTCTGCGATGGTATGATTAGGTCTTCATTGCTGGTTCCGGATTTTTCTTCCCCCTAGACGTAGCGTTATCATATCATGAAGCGTTCTGCCTTGCAGTCGTGGCAGGGGGGGCACAGAGAGAAGTATAGTATGCATAATAACAACTTTATTAATCATATTTTTCTTTTTAGCTGATTAAAAGGACTATTTTTTATCTACATATCGATACACATTTGTGAAAAATATGTGGTGACCGATGTTATTAGTAGTTTGATATATCCTAGGTATCCTCTAGTAGTAATCTTGGTATGTTATTATGGGAAGCTAATGAGGTGAGAACATTGAAATAGTTATGCTTCCAACATACGCTATCTTTCTTATGTTTGATTTTTCATATTCTTTTCCTGCTTAATTTCTCTGAATATTTTTAGGAAACCTTAAATCACTAGATATTGTACTACAATTGATAACATTAACATGTATTTGTATGGCTAGCAACACACAATATTTTTACTGACAGGATGAATGGTTCAGTTTGTTATTCCGTTTTTGTAAGAGGATGTTGTGGATCTCTTACTGATGTATATAGAGACATAATATGATGGACCAGATGTATTTACAAGCAAAAATATTAACTAACATTGTAATGTAGGAATTATATGCTTAGTTGACTTTTGAAGTTTGCGTAATATTGAAGTGCCCATTGGTTGCATAACAATTTACTGCAGTCAATGTTGTTCTTCAGGCCATACTCCAGCCATGGTTTCTTCTTATTTACAGGTATAGCTCCATTGACCTCAAGAGTCCTTACCTTTCCCCTCCACCTGATCTATTTTACTTTTAGCATGATGACAAGGTGGAGAGTTTCCTTGATAGAGGATAGCTTTGATATCTCTATTAGCTCATTTTTTTAGTTGCTTAAAAGAAACTTTTAATGAAAGAAGCTTATTGCTTCAGTGTCTCTTTTCAACAGATTGTTCATGTTATCTTAGATCTTATTTTCTTCTAAGTGTTCCGATTCGCACGAACTTGACCGAATCCAATTCCAAGAATTTTATCTACTTCTACGCACCTATTGACACTATATTCATGTGTTATCCCGTGCCATTTTTATCTTGTGTAAAAATGATATTGCTTCAGTCAAATCCATGGGCCTTTCAATTTAGGAGGTGATCACTCTAATTAGGAACTTTAAAGTTTGGAATATAGCAGAGCACACCCCTCTCAATCTACTATATTTGGTGTTCTGGTTGTTCTGACTATCAAAGTTTTATTTAGTTATATGCTTTATCAGTGAAGCTAAATCAAATACGACAGTCCAAACTTAGTAGGTTAAAACCATGACCAAGTCTCATGATTTTATCAGGAACAACAATATTGCAATTTTTCATGGTAGCATCATGTCCGACAGTAATCTGCACGTTTCAATGATCTCCGTGATTCAAAATTCTTAGATATTGATATTTTAGATGAGTGATCTTGAATGGCTCTTTCCCTGAGGAAATTTAAATGATTAGATTATATTTTTGTTTTGTCTTTATCTCTCCCATGCACTTGCTAGGTTAAAGTTGGGACAAAATCTCAAATTTATAATAAGACCCATAATTTTTAGGGAATATCTAAATTCTTTATGGCTCTCCCATGGTGTAGTGCGACAATGCAGCCGTCGTGACTGAACGACTTGGATTCTGCATATCTCACTAGCACTAGAGCATGATGTTCTGGGACGGACCCTCTGACTTCTTAACTTGAAGGTAAGTCACACCCAAGAAAACTATGTTGTTTAATCAAGTCTTGGGTAACTTTACATGAACTACTTATAGAACTAGTATTTCTCTGTAATGACCTGCTTCACAATGATCAAACCAAGTATTTATTATGTTATTACATTTTAAATATTTAACAAGCACTCATATGAAATCCAGCATTTGATTGTGACAACCTGACCGAAGAAATGCGCAAGCCTAGGGAAGTGACCTCATGGTTATAATTGCAGTGGAGAGAAAGATATATTCACTATGTGTCCAAACATGGTATCTTCACTATGCTGGTATAGTTCATAATAGTAGAACATAGGCACACTACATGTTGTCTACTTCAGACAAAAGCCACATATTAAGATTACATGATGCGCGCCGTCCCCTTCCGCCCCAGGCTTGATCCTAGTTCTACCGGCACACCACGGCTTACTTTCCCAGTTTGCTTCGGCGTCTGCCCAAGTTAGGCTCTGTTGTTCCTGCTCCAATGATAATGGACACCTAGGAACTATAAGACCACGACTAATCAGGTTCTATATCTTCAACCAGCAATTATGTTCGCATAACCCTAGACAGTGCTAAACCGTGCTTTTTTACAAAGAGGTACACTTCAAATTCTGACTGAATTGCTTTACTAGAGGACATCCCTCACCAAGTGGCTATGAACTATAATCATTGGACCTCTCTCGGACGGATCGACAACACAATCCGCATACTCGATTGCATCAATTCTATATTACTTTAGCAAGATGAACAAGTAATCACATACAAGCTGGCAGAGCACGTGTGCCACTCTCTATGCGTCGTGTGTCAGTAATTGTTGGACCTGCTATGTTCTAAGAAGATTTGAAGACTTGCTTCTATTTCTGCATCTGGAATATGTATAATTAGTACCCTTGTGATACCTTTCTTCTATGGTCTGTGTAAATTGCTATTGTTGGTGTCAGTTTTTTATGTACCTGTGGAGCTATGGATTGTAATTGCTAGCTGCTTTTATGTCGACAGTTTACTATGTATTTCAGTCTTCAAAAATCGTTGAGTTTTTAGTTATCTATCCTAACATTTTCATCCATGTTTTTTCCATAGATTCTTAAACTGATGTGATTTTTGAATAATATATTTATTTACTTTTCTCTATACTATTGCACATGCAAATATTTTTTGAATTTCTTGTACTTACACATCTTTTTTTAATTTCTTCATATCACCACTGAATTATAAGCATTTCAAACAGTCCATCAAACTTGACCCATCATGCTATGGCCAAACATTTTGTACATATTTTTAGCCAATTATAATTGCCAAATTGCCTCAAAATCAACGGGATTATGCACCAAGGCGCACCCCTAAATCTATTCTAGTGTGAACAATCATCTGGTGACAATCAATGTGATATTGTTTGTTCAAGGTAGCATATTTAATATTCAAATATCATGACAAAATACCTAAGGTTATACTCTATTTGTTCTTATTTCTAGATTGTATGGAGTTTTCTTTTTCTAGAGAAGTATAAGTGAGATGTGTTGCATCATATTTATATTAGGACGTGCTGCCCATATGAATGATAATTAAACACATAATGAAGTTTCATCAATATTATGTCTTTTATGACCAGTTTTATGCCAATTACACCTTATGAGAGAGTAGTCAAGTGAATCCATGAATCCTCATCCACCTTTTATCATAAGAAACAACTTTCCATTAGTTTTAGTGCCTTTTATATGTTTTGCACTAATTAAATCTAAAAAATAAAAAACACTTTTACTTTTAGCAAACACAAATAGAAACCCAAAAAGAAATTTACTTTATTGTTTTTTTACTTTCCTTGTCTAGTCATAGATTGATTATTTTTATTTATTTATAGTATTATTTCAGTTTTACTATATGAAACCTTGTGCTTGACAACCAAATGGTGGATTTGGGGTATAAGGCAAATACTTTGTTTTGTAGTTTGCTTGAAAAAGAAAAGAGGAGAAGTTTCTATTTTCCGAGAGTTCGATATAAACCCTCGAGTCACCCTTGTGGGTACAAGATGCTTGCTACAACACTCTACACTTGGAATCCCAACGGATTGGTACACAAAGAGTTGTGGTCATCAGTCACTGACGCGTGGAGGCCCTGTGCTGGAGGTGGGCTACTGGTTGGGGTAGTCTAGGAGTGTCTCGCTCATCCTCCTTCAGCCTGGCATGCTCCATGGAGCGTGGAAGCAAGGGTGGCACCCCCAGAGAGGTGGATGCATCACAGTTGGCATGTCATTCATCATTGCGTATGGTGTCGTTGTTGCTGGGGCATGCAGAGTGAAGGGACTATGCCTGAGAGGCAATAATAAATGTTTTATTATTGTATTACAAGAATATGATATATGTTTATTTTGCATGCTATAATTGTATTAATTGGAAATGTTAATACATGTGTGTTTAATAAAGTAGCTCGTTGATTAACAAGATGATCAAGGTTTCCTGATCATGGACATTGGATGTTGTTAATAACGAGGTCATAACATTGGTGGAATGGTGTGATGAAGATTCATCCGAAGTATAGCAATACGATCAAAGTAATGTGTTTAGATTGCTATAACATCATACGAAGTAACTTTAGTCCTTAAATCATGAGATCATGTCAATCACTAACACCGGAAGAGTAACTTGATAACATCAAACATCACACTGTAACAGGGTGACAATAAAGGTGGGTTCAGATACTCCGAAAGTGTTATGTAGAGGCTGATGGATCAAGAGTGGGATTTGTCCATCCCGATGACAGAGAGGTATACTCTAGGCCCTCTCGGTGATATCACATTTGAAAGAGCATGTGGGCCCCCATGTGTGTTTTTGGTAATTAATGACAATCTCTATGGACTAATGTTTGCATTGAGTTGCACTTGTAGGAGTTGTCCATTGGATTTGCTTGGACCATGTGTTGGTTTCAAGGTGGAAGAAATGAAGAAGAAGAAGAAGCATTGTCCAAGGGCCTTGGGCCTTTTTGGAGTCATATGAGTGGTCATGGATCGATGAAGACAAGGTCAAAGAAGAGGCTTCCTCATGGTGTTTGGGGGAGCATATGTCAAGTCTTCATCAAGCGAGTACGTGCAAGAGAAATCAAGAAAGGTGTCCATCTTGAGAAGGACAAGATCATCTACATCATGCTCAAGTGGTTTCCTCAAGGCAAAGGTATAATCTTGATAGGTTTTCCCTTTTTGCCGGTCTCATGTTGGTAGTTGGGAGATCGGGTTTAGGATAGATAACCGTACTATCAAGTGGGGCTCTCGAGTGAGTAGCTCGATCATATCTTTCAAAATCTCAAACCATTGCATTCTTAGCATCATCTTTCTTGGTTGTTTGTTGGATCTTTTCCATGGTTGGTTCTAGAGCTTGCGGTAATCTTCATAACAAGCTCTAGTTCATCAAAAAACGGATCTCCCCTTTATATCTTATTGCATTTTTAATCTTGGAGGTTTTCTGGAACCTGACCAAGGGAGGTATCTCACATTATAATACTTGATACATTCTCACTTGGTGGTATCCAATATTTTCAAAAAAATTGGTTTCGGGCCAATCGGAGTTACTAAACTCTAGTTATCGCTATGTGAAGTTGGCCTTTTATTTGTTTTAAAAAGAAAAAGGAAAAAGAATTTCGTTCTCGGCCAAGTGGTAGTACCGCAGGTTGCTACCACCCGTATCTAATTGTATGGCCTAGCTTCCAGCCCTGCCTGATATCTTGGCCGGTTGTACCGGCCTGAGCCCATCTACGGCAGTACCATCGGCTCGCCGGTACTACCGGGCCGGCCCAGCTGCTCACCCCAGCTCGCTCCGCTCATCCCGGCCTCACGCACGCGCAGCCGCTCCACCCGATCCCCTCCTCGCGTACGTAGTGCGGTGCTTCGCTTGCTAGCCCCAGTCCCCTTTGCTCACTCTCCTACTCTCGCGCGCTCGCCTCGCCCCGATCCGCTTCGCTCACTGCCACCCGTGTTGACCCTCGCTCGCTTCTTGCTCGCATCGCCAGGATCAGGACTTGTAGTACCAGCCCACTTCGGTACTACCGGTCTAGTCCGGATTTGGGCCCCAGTGGGCAGATTCTTTCGGCCACTATTTAAGCTCCCTTCTCTCTCCTTTTAATTTAGTTCTTCCTCCTCTTTTTCTTAAGCTATTCCCCATTGCTTTGACCCTTCTTTAAGCTTGATTTATTTCTTACCCTCCAATGATTCTTGCACATATTTGAGAGGAAGATTGGGGAGATCTGGATCTACAATTTGACCAAACCATATCACCTCTTTGTGAATGAATCTTTGGGATCTAGATCTTGGAGGATTTTATGTTCTCCTTGTGTTCTTCCTCTCTTGTTCCCCCAATTTCTTTAGTATCTTTGTTGGAACTTGAGAGTGAAGGATTGGTGCATCTTTGTGATATTCTTGCCATTTGCATTAGGTGCATCGATTTGGGTTCTCCCGGGACGATTTGGTTGTTCAAATCAAGAAGCTTGTCCCTCTTTGGTTCTTGGAACCCTAGATAGGTGTGTGGCCTTTTTGGTGAGTTCTTGGGGCCTTCAATTAAGTTGTGAAGCTCTCCCCAAGATTGAGGCCTTTGTGGTGATTATGGGAAGCCTCCAATTAAGTTGTGGAGATTGCCCCAATCTTGTACGGGTTCGGTGACCTCCCTCAAGTGTCCCATAGTGGAACGGGTGCTTGCTGTGTGGTGGGTGCTTGGGAGAATAGGGTGAGGCCTCTTGTGGCGTTGGTGATCTTAGTACCTCCCACCCCTCAAACAATACGTACTCCCTTGTTGCGAGGAACTCGGTAAAATATCGTTGTCCCCGCGTGCCTCGATTATCTCTATACCCGAGCTCTTTACTTATCCACTTTACATTGTGATAACCCTCGTACTTGAAGTAATCGATCTTGCTATAACATTGTTTCTTTTCATGCTTAGCACAAGTTCTTGGTGCACATAGGTGAACCTTAGTGTATCTAGGCTTTGTGCTTGACAAAATAAAACACTAGTTTTATTCCGCCATTGTTAAGCCCATCTTGTAAAAGTTTTAAACCGCCTATTCACCCCCGCCCTCTAGGCGACATCCGTGATCTTTCAACATTTATGTATCTTGCAAGCAAGTGATAAGATCACTAGAATGTTATATCACAGGAACAAGAAAAAAGTACATGTCGGTAACGAGATCAAACTAGGTATGGCGATACCGATGATCGAATCTCGAACATGTAATATATCACAAGACAAAGGGATTTAGTTACAAATGTTAAATGTTCTCATGATCACTAGGGTCATCATTGAATGTGTGGGAGTCAGTACGGATCTCTAGGTCCCGTTGTTGACCATAATCGGAGAGGGTTCTCGATCATGCCTACATTATTTTACAAACCGTAGGGTGACACGCTTAAGGGATACCGACACCATTTGGAGAAAATATGTTTGAGAGAAAGATTATGAAAGCGCTGGAATCATTTCGATCGACAATAGAATTGTTTCGTGTGAAATTGATGAAACTGGTTCTGTATGTCATATTGAAATGTTGCAGGGGGTTTTATGTGAATGTTTGTTAATTAAAGTAATTAACAAAATTATGAATAAAATAAATAAAAGAGTTGCATTAAATTAGAGTTCCATTAATTTTGGTGGAAAATTAATGCATGTGAGTGGAAGTGTGAGTGGGGGTGTTTATGTGAGTGGGAGCTCCACCCACATAAATGATGGAAGAGGTGGGGGCACCACCTTGGCCACCGGCCATGGGAGGGCAGCCCCCTCTCCCCTATAAAAAATCCCCCTCCTCTCACTTCACACCTCCTCGTGAAGGATCTCTCTCCCCCTCTAGTTTATTCCCCCATGGCCTCGGATTAGCAAGGTACATATTCCTGGTGGCTTTTTCAGAAAGGAGTTATTGCTTCTGCTGCATCGCTGGAGTGAGGACGTGGAGGTTGTCATAGGACCGAATGTCTATGCGATCACGGATGCGCCGCTGAGTTGTGGTGCTGGACTTCCTCACGATCTTGAGATTGACAAGCAAACAACTACATCATCCATGAGTCCAACCTCGTAACGCTTTGTAGCTCTTCAAGGGTATGTTCTCTATGGATGCATGTCCACCCGTTAATTTTATCTAGGTAGATAGATCTTGGTGCTTAGTTTTTCACTCCAGAGGAATTTTTTTGTTTTCTATGCTGTGAATCGAACAGTTGTATCAGAGTTGATCAATGCGTAGATTCTTTGCACGGGTAGAACACATGTGAGTATGTGGGCGTTGATGATCATGTTATTGCATCTTCTATGTATTTTGGATATTGGTGTCATACTTGGATGAAGCGGCCAAGACTAACTTACATGTCCTCGCACATGAGACTTGTTCCACTCTTGACATGCAACTAGTTTTGCATAAGTGGCTAGCGGGTGTCTGTCTCTCCTACTATAGTAAATATCTGATTTACAACGAGTTGCTAATAATTTTAGAATAATCGGTGTGGTTCCATGTTCATAGGAATGAATAGTTCCATCTTTGAAAGCCCTAAGCCATGTAAAACTTGCGATTGATAAACTAGAGGCATCTAGTTTAGTTGTTGTTGGGCAAGTGTCATGACATGGTGATGTTATAATTTGTAGTATGGATTGATACTCTTGGAAATTATAACATACCAAAGTGTAAGTTCCATAGACCTTGGCCTTACACATATAGGAATGATGAAGATCGTACCACAATGTACAAGATAGTGATCAAATGCAAGAACCATATCATATCACTTTTTGCATATGATGTTTGTTTGCATCTTATATTGCTTGTATGGAATTGGGATATAGAATTTGTAACCAACCAGTGATTCGGCAAGTTCCATTGTTGCTTGTTTCATTCGATTTAAGTACATATGACCAGTTACTAGAAAATAAGAAACATCTACTAGACTCGCTTTGATTCTTAACAATCTTATCTGGCTCGCTTTTCTTAAGTTACCTTACTTACAAACTTACTGACTGGATGTGGAGTTGTGGCATCCAAGACTTGTTTCTAGCAAGCGAGTTACACTTTAGTAGCATTATAAGATGATCCCTCTTTTAAATATCAAGATAAAAATGTGGTCTTCCTTTTGTATGCACCGCTAAAAAAGTTCGTCGTTTCTAGACACCACGTGATGATCGTGTGTTATAGACTCTACGTTCACATACAATGGGTGTAAGAGAGTTTTTACACACGTGAATACTAAGGTCCTTACTTGGTGAGCCTACCATCTACAGACATGGCCTCGAAACACGAACTGAAAGGTAAAGCATGATTCTTATGGTTGATATGATGACCATCTTGATGCTCGCCTTTGAAGCTACACCAACTCACGTGATGATTGGTCTTGGTGTAGTGGATCTGGTTCATGTAATCACCAAAAAGACACGAGGGATGTTATTTTTGAGTGCGAGTTCATTTGTAATTTGGATTAGTTGAACTCAATCTATCATAAACTTAGTCTAAATCAACTTTGCAAATTCTATTATAGATGGCACCACCTACTTTTAATTTAAATGTGTTCATGGAGAAATAGAAAGTTGCAATGAATGGTAGAAACTTTACCAACTGGGCCCTGAACTTGAGGATTCTCCTCACTGCTACACAGAAGCTATATGTGCTAGAAGTGCCGCTAGGCCCCTCACCTCCTAATGATGCTCCTGACAAGGTAAAGAATGCTTACTTAACTCTTCAGGAGGACCACAATATGGTTTATTGCGGCATACTGTATGGGCTAGAGCTGGAACTCCGAAAGAGTTTTGAGAATGGCAATGCATTTGATACCATGGGTGAATTGAAAATTATCTTTGATGCCCATGCTACCGTAGAGAGTTATGATGCTTCAGAAAAGTTCTTTACTTGTATGATGGAGGAGAACAACTTCGTTAGTGACCATGTATTCAAAATGTCTGGGTAGGCCGATAAACTTGTGTCCTTGGGAATAACGATTCCCATTGACTTAGGCATACATCGTGTTCCCCAATCTCTACCACCCAGCTACAAGAGCTTCGTGATAAACTATAACATGCAGGGAATGAAGAAGACTCTCCCCGAGCTTCTATCAATGCTTAAGACTGCTGAAGTGGAGATTAGGAAAGAACATCAAGTGTTGATGATCAATAGGACCATAGATTTCAAGAAATACAAGAAGGGTAAACATAAGGGTAACTTTAAGAAGGGCGACAAATCTGTTGCTACGCCTAAGAAGAAGTCCCGGGATGGCCATAAGTCTAATACTGAGTTCTACTATAGTAAGGGGACTGGCCACTAGAAGCGCAGTTGCCCCAAATATCTAGTAGATAAGAAGGCCGACAAGATGAAAAAATGTATATTTGATATACATGTTATTGATGTGTAATTTATTGGTACTCGCAGTAGCACCTAGGTATTTGATACTGGATCGGTTGCTAATATATGTAACTCGAATCAAGGGTTGTGGAACAAGCGACATCTAGTAAGGGATGAGGTCACGATGCATGTCGGCAATGTTTTTCAAAAGTTGATGTGATCGTCGTCGGAACGCTGCCTCTCCATCTACAGTCTAGACTAGTTCTAAACCTAAATAATTGTTATTTGGTGCATGCGCTGAGCATGAACATTGTATCTGGATCATGTTTGTTGCAAAGCGGTTATTCATTTAAATCAAAAAAAATGGTTGTTCGATTTATATGAATAATATTTTTTATTGTCATGCACTTGTGATAAATCGTTTATTGAATCTCGATAGTAGTGATACACAAATCCATAATGTTGATGCCAAAAGGATTAAACTTGATAATGATATATCTGCATATATGTGTCACTTCCTTCTAGGTCATATTGGCGTAAAACGCATGAAGAAGCTCCATTCTGATGGAATTTTAGAATCACTTCATTTTGAATCATTTTATACATGTGATCCATGCCTTATGGGCAAGATGACTAGAACCCTGTTTTCCGGTACAATGGAGCAGGCGACAGATTTGTTGGAAATCATACATATTGATGTATGTGGTCCAATGAGTGTGTTGGCGCGAGGTGGATATCATTATTTTGTTACTTTCACAGATGATTTGAGTATATATGGATATATCTATTTGCCAAAACACAAGTCTAAAACCTTTGAAAAGTTCAAAGAATTTTAGAGTGAAGTAGAAAATCATCGTAATAGAAAGATTAAATTTCTGCGATCTGATCGTGGAGGGTGTGTATCTAAGTTACGAGTTTGGCACACACATGAGAGAGTTTGGAATAGTTTCACAACTCATAAATGCCGGAACACCATATGTCATGACCCGAACCCGGTAAAGTTCGAAGCCCTGTATTTATAGTGCTAGTCCCTGGTTCGAATAGCTAGCACCCACAGTTTAAGGTGTAATATCAAGAAACAAAGGTCATATTACATCGCATATCCAGGAATAAAAATAGTTCATTACAACTTACATAGTTCATATGACTATCTTATTACGAAGCAGCAGATATAACTATAAAGCATGGAGTCCTTCATCTTCATGTGCCACAGGAAAACATGTTGGGTGTAGACTCGTAACCCCTACTCATCAAACTTCACTATCATCAAGTAATCCTGCAACATGATAAGTTACAGCCACAAGGGTCAATACATTTTGAATTGTATTGGCAAGTGTCACTAGTATGTGGATATAAAGTGGAACCTATTACTATATGCATATCTGGCCAGTTAGATCTTTGGCTAGTTTGCAGCAAGAAAGTGTTTCCCTATCTTTTTATAAATATTTTTCAACACGTATTATCAACTAAGTTACACTAGATACCCTCCAGGTAATATTTCCAATCACAACATAGTGGTACCACTGATAGAAATCAGTGAACCGAGGCCCCATTGATAGAAATCAATGAACCAACAACCCTTGTTCACCCATCAAGTTTTAACTTAGGAAATTAGAATGATGAGATTCTTGATTCTACTTCATTGTCTTGATGCTCAGAAATTGTCCATAACCGGGGACACGGCTAAGTACTTAGTTTTACCCTCTCGAGAGGTGGTGCACTTTCCCCACAAGACTCGACATGCATCGAGATGAGACTTTTCAGAAGCAATCCCTCAGACCACCATGGACGCGTTCCATCCTATGATCACTACCACCCTCTATCCGTCTGGCTGAGTTCTTGCAACTTAGTCGGTCAAGGCAGAGCCCATATGCCATGTGGCTGCACTGGAAGCTTCACAACAAAAACGTCTCCAATCTCTTTATTCCTGGGTGGCCGTCCACAAGTGTGATACACCAGTCGACCATAGATATGGCCCCTGAGTAACCACTCAACTTAATCCAAGCAAGTCCCATTTCCACCGAGGTGTTTCATTAAGTACTTGTTTTATTATAGAAAACATATATTTTCCAATACTCCATATAATCATAATATGATATTCCATCCCGAAAACTATAGCATGGCTAAGCATTTCTAATCTTACGACGTTTCACCTACCAAGTAGAAACTACCATTCCCTATTCTATATAGGAGATATAGCATAGCATAATAATATAGTCTATAATGCATATACTACAGAAATCCACTAAGTATAATGAAAACAGTAGGACTTGATGATAGTGTCACTTGCCTTGGTAGTTGAATATTTAGGTACTCTTCTTGATCTTTCAAAGATTACACTCCTCAAAGTCTATAACAATACAATCAAGCAAAAGCACATTCTCAAAACTAGCATCACAAAACAACACATCAATACAATAAAATGCATGCAAGCATACAAAAAAATATTTTATTGAACAAGCTGATACAACAAGGTTTCGAACACTACTAAGTGTTTTCTAAACATTTAATATTTTCAAGATTATAAATGCAACTGTTTGTGCAATTATAACAATTAGCAATATTTTCTAACACTTGGAAAGGCCATTCTCACTAAATAATTGCCATGGTATTATTTATAGTAAACTAAATTTATATTTTTGTCTTACTGGACAGAGGGTTCAATTTGCAATCCAT
Source organism: Avena eriantha (assembly GCA_910589775.1). NCBI lineage: Eukaryota > Viridiplantae > Streptophyta > Magnoliopsida > Poales > Poaceae > Avena > Avena eriantha. Next base: position 151,821,539 of record OU342743.1, read on the forward strand.
AGCAAAAAGATTCACCCAAAAATAAATTATAGAACAATTTTTATAGCCAATTTACTCTACACACAGTTCTGTTTAAAACGTGATTTTTAAGCATCACAAAAGTACCGAATTATTGCTCTACTTTGTTCTACTCATTTTTGTCAATCCATAGACATATTATTTGCTAAATTTTGATAAACAGAACTAAAGATATGGTTTTTGCAAGTTCCTATATTCATATGTCCTAAAAATCCGAAAATAGAAAATGATAAGACAAGTGGCACATTTCTATTGGCATGTACCCCTTCGGTAAGTGATCTATTGATAGCCCTTAGATGGAGATCAAACGGACCAGGTTAGCTCACCGGAAAAGCTCGTCGGAAAGATTGCCGGAATGGCGGGCACGGGCTTGGCGTTGTCGTTCTCGTCGCTAGGAACGTATCCAGAGTTGAAGAAGACATGAACGGCGTAGAGGACGTCGAGGCGGTACTCATGGACATGACGGAGGGCTTGGTGGTCTTCGAAGACAGCGCCAATCCACAGCTGGAGCCGCGGTGGCGTCGGGTGGCTCGACCAACGGAAACAAAATGTCGTCCAACCATGTCCTGGAGGTAGGCAATAATGAGTAGAGTATTCCAATTCAAGGAATTGACACCACCGTGGACGACAAGATCTAACGATGAACTCCGGTTTAGGGCTGATCTTGGCATCATTGGTATGAGTTCTACAGACCTCCTCTCAACAAATTTTGAGAACCAAAATGATGGAGGAGAACAAGAGGAAGATGGTGCTCTCTTCGGTTCATGTTGTTATGGTAGGAGGAGGGAGATCGGGAGACGTATGACGACGGGTGGCATTCGGTGTGCCGAGAAGTTTTGGACAATTAAGTCGAATAAATTGGGAAATTCATTCCCTGAACGGATACCCCACTGAATTTGGAATAAATTTTGTGTTTAAGTCAATCCGTTTCGTGGTCTTGGATGGCCTAGAGGGAGAGGGGAAGAGTTACAGTAGCCATGGCTGTAACTAGTCTGTACCTGTAGGTGCACGAGGAAGAAGACGAGCGAGCCTCGCTCGATCGGCCTAGATGGGCCAGGAACATTCGGTCCAAAGAGGAAAATAAAAGAAATAGAAGAGAAAAACAAGTGGGTCAGGGTTAGATGGGCCTTGGGTTGGGTTGCTGCTGCATTTTTTTCTTTAATATTTTTCTTTTTCTTTTTTCAAGTTTCTTTCATAACTTTTGTTTTACAGCTCGAAATGGATCCATTCAAATTCGCAAAAATTAGTAAAATCAACAAGATCATTTTAGGATATTATCTATCTGATTTATTATCCAATTCAAACAATATCATTTTACTTTGGCCTATATGGTTCTTTTTTTTACTTAGTTACGTTCCTTCATATCTTTTTATTTAAAACTACAAAAAGGGTCAAACCAATTTACAAAGTTTTATAAAATAATACTTTACCATTATATATTATTTAAATATACTTTTATTCCATTTAGATATAGATTTTAGATATGGCTTATCTTGGCTTTGCAATATAATCCCATTTCTTTTTCTCTTTACCAAATAAATTATATATTTTGATTTATAGTTTCAAAAAAACAAAAAGGTTATTATCATTTGTATAATTCTATTTAATAATTATCTTTATAAATCATTTAAGAATACTTTTATTTCATTTAGTTATTGATTTTTGGTAGGTGCTTTATTGGTCTTGGAATTTTCTTATTTCTTTTCCTTTCTTAAATAAACCATATATTTTTATCTATGGCTCCAAATAGTGTGAAACCAATTCCTATGGTTTTGTAATTTTGTTATTTTTCCTTATAGATCATTTAGGAATTCTCTTGCTCAATTTTTATATGGGACAAAGCCAGTCTTGTATTGAACTTGATGGTGATTTCTCTTATTAGTGTTTAGGTTTCGGGTCTATCCTTTTTCTTTAGGGGTTGACAAGATACATGTCATGGATGATTGAATTTTATCTTTGGATAATTTGTTTGTCGCTTACTCATTCAAAATTCTTTTTGTTTAAGTGAGGTTCCAATAGAGGAACACAAAGTTTCTTTTCCCCCTAAATTTCATCCTTTATTTTCTTTGTTTGTTTGATTTTTCACATTTCAAAATTTAGAAAATTTTGGGATGTGATGTCTACGCACTTCTATTCTTGTAGATAGTTGTTGGGCCTCCAAGTGCAGATGTTTGTAGAACAGCAGTAAGTTTTCCCTTAAGTGGATCACCCATGGTTTATCGAACTCAGGGAGGAAGTGGTCAATGGTATCCCCTCTCAAGCAACCCTGCAATCAAGATACAAGAAGTCTCTTGTGTCCCCAACACACCCAATACACTTATCAGGCGTATAGGTGCACTAGTTCGGCGAAGAGATAGTGAAATACAAGTGGTATAGATAATTATAAGTGGTAACGATGATAGAAATAAGCTTGGTGGCGTGTGGTTAACGTGGGAAAAGACTAAAGGCAAACTGAAAGAAAGATGGAAGCAAGCAAACATGTAACAGATCTAATTGTAAACGGTGTATCAATGCTTAGAAACAAGGCCTAGGGATCATACTTTCACTAGTGAACACTCCCATATAAATATCTTCTCTTAAGATACTACTCTCCGGTTGGACACTCTAATCGATGGTAGGGCTATAACAGCACACCTCAAAGTAAGCCTTTCCCATCTAGAAAACCCCACACTGTCACCTTGAGCACTAGATGGTTCCAACAAACACCACAATTACATAGAGACATCCAACTCCAAATATAACTCATAACAAGTATTTGTAATCTCTAGCCTAAGTGCCACCATGGTGTGCACGCTGTCACTTTCACACACATGGGGAGGGGATTATTCGTCTACGGTACCAAAGTTGGCAGGCCAGCGCATGGTGGTACCTAAGTTGCCCGAAATTACCGCGTTTTGAAAAGTTGGGCCGCCAACTACTAAGAGGGGCCATTTCAAGGCAAAATCATCTCACCCCTGCCAAATTCAAACATTCCGTTAAACTGCCCCGTGAAGTAGACGGTCGGGACCCTCATGTCAGTCATCTGTCCGTGACGCGGGCGCCAACGCGGCAACCTCTTAGGCAAATCGAGCAGCTAAGTGGATTGGATGCGTTGACCAATTTCACAGATCCATTCCCAGCTTTCCCCTAGCACTGGCGGTGTCAGAATCCACCCTCCAGGTAGGACGATCCCTTCGGACATTTGACTTCCGGCGCCAAGTTGCTGCGCCCAGTTGCTGCACCCAGTCACTGATCCCGAGCTCCAATGGCGCATGACGTAGCCGCCGTTGCGAGGCTCTAGCCCGCCTCCGCTGCCGACGAGCCGAGCAGCTCGGAGGATGGCAGATCCTACTATCAAGAAAGAAGAAGTTATGTCTACAATCAGGTGATCTACCCTTCTCTTTGCTATTCGCACTAGTTACAACTGCTAGTTGGCTACTGAACCTCATATTGTTTGTTAGCCCAATGATGACAAACATATTTTGTCCACAGTTTTCTGTCAAGTGGGATCTACGCGGACCCCCCTTACCTGGTTATGGTAGTCCTCTATAGGTACGACTCTAAGGGCAAGAGGTATGGACACCATTGTTTCACGATGGAAGAAGCGCCTGCGCAGATCTGCACTATATCTGGTATGGTTGCTGCTCTGTGTAATCATGTTGAATTATGGCCGAAGCAGACTGCAAAGTTCAGCTTCATGGATGAACGTGGCATCATGGTTCCTATAACGTGTGACAGTCAGCTAATTGGGTTGATGAAAAGGTATGCTTCGGTTGCCATGTTTGAGCTGAAATGTGATGTATTGGATGTGGAAGCTGCTACAACTGGGAGTCGCCCTTCTATTCTTAGACAGGGTGGTTGCTCGAACCCAATTAGCTCCTGGTAAGCAAAGGTCTCTTGGGGTTCGCATGTTTGTGCTGAATTGTAATTTTTGTTTTATTTACTCTGTAGATATTGGGCAGTTATGCAACAGTCTTGTTTCTTTGACAGGAAGCGCCGCAAGGTTAGAAACATGACTGCCGGGTCAGTCATTTTGCTGCCCGAAGAAATTAAAAACGAGTGGAAAGATGTCATTTTGTTGCCCGAAGAAATTAAAAACGAGTGGAAAGATGATGTTGGACATGATTCTGGTGCCCATTCTCCCGGCGATGCAAAGTACGTGAAGTAGGAAAATTGGCACCGAGGAAGAGGAAGAAGGCAGGAAATGAAGAAGCCATTGGACGTGAAGGCTTGGCACCTAGGCTGTGGAAGAAGGCTGCTAGCAATGAAGATGCATAGTAATGTGTTGAACTTGAACCTATATATGTAATTCTGTTAAATTCTGATCGCTCTATGTGTGGCACGTTGCTGGGCGAAAAAATCTACCCACGTTCTCTGAGTAAAATGTACCGCGACTTAGGGTTTGGAAACACCCGAGTCAGTACTTGAATCCGAAATTGTGATTGTGCCACTGCTATCTGAAAACAAGGATCCACCGGTTCCACGATTGCTGAGGGGCAGGAGGTCTCCAAATACGATGGAATGTAAGTGGCACATAAATAAATTATTTAAGCTGCCACACTCCACGAAGCAGCAACTTATTTCAGATGTTGCACAACGACGTGGCAACATAAACAATAATGTTCTCACCGATAATGCCCAGATGAGGAGGAAATGGGTACCACTTTCTGGCCTAATCTTGAGCCCGTCTATCTCACCGCCTCTCTGTTCCAGCATCCCCTGCATCTGGCGAAGCTCCCGGATCTCCAGTAACCGGGTGTACGTGCTTCCACTTTATAAATTGTGGTTGTGCCATTTGCATGCGGCACAATCCACGTAGATTACGTTTAAACAAACCACCAGTGTCAGAATACACTAGTAGAAAAGGTGTCTTTGTTCCATGGTTACGTTCCCAATACGGGACAGAGATCTAAATCGAGGCAGAAATTGATCTAAATCACAAATTCTTCCACAAATTAATGCGGGGTCAGAGCAATTTTTTCCTCCCTGGAATCTGGGACCAATAGTTCAGACCGCTAGGTCAACAAGTACAAATATTACAACTTAAAAAGGCACGGAGCTTAAGCTAAATAGAACTAGTTATCACACATCTCCTTGATCTTCCTAATCTTGGCCCGATGCACATCTTCCTGCGAGAGCAAGGATCGAATTGTCTGCTCCTTCCTTTTAGCATCTTCGTTGCACAACTTCAATTGTTTCTCTGCATTTTTCCTCATGCACTTGTCAATACTCGTAGTTGTCTACTACAGGACTTTGGCCTGGTGGATAGCGTTCCTTGCTTGAGTCAGTTCTTGCTCTGCTTTAGCCTTCAGGGCCAACGCCACATCCCCCTCCTTCTCGACTTTGATAACCTTGTCTTGCACCCACCTGAGATCTCGCTTATGCTTGGTCATGTCAACTGGTTCCCATAGCTTCATCTCAACACTGTCAAGAAGTGAACTGAATATGGATTCTTTCAACTCGACAGTCATTTCCCATAGTTTGTCCAGCGTTTTTTGCATCGATTTGGGCCACTCTGGATCTACCCATTTGACAACACCGCAACTTCCGCCTTGCGTCATTGCACGATGTCCTTGACACCGTAGAAACCTCCTGCCTGCGTTTCGTCCTTCGAAGGCTACAAATTTAGCAGGCACATATCATGTTTACATACCAGAGGACTGTCTTCATCCTCTAAACCATGATAGTCGGAGTCATACATCGTCTGGTTGGCCTAACACATCATACGCGCACGAGTAAACATATTAGATCTAGCTCAAAAAATAGATAACTGGCCACATATGATAGAAATAGAGATGAGACGACTCACATCGAAATCACCGTCCATGTCGTCACGACGTGTTTCCTCGCAGTCTCCCCTTGAACCCATGGAGAGAGGGGGTGGCTGCCGGAGAGGGGATTGGGATGGAGGCGCCGTCGGCTTGCGGCTACGGCAGGATGGGAGTGAGGTGGGGAAAGTGGCTTCGAGGGTAAGGAAGAGAAGTACGGGGAGGAAGAGAAGTAATGACACTGGGATGTGGCCCACTGAACTCGTGAGACGTGACACTCGCAACAGGGGAGCGCCCGGTGTTGCCAGTTTGTCCAAAGCAAGCGTGGCCAATCATGTCGCAGAACAGCCTACTCGCGAATTGCACTCACGAAGACCATCCCAATCGTCCAAGCGCCCCAATCGAACGGTATGTAACAATCGTCAAGCAGAACAACTGTGTTAGGGCATGCCTTCTAGTAGACTCGGTCTAACGGCTACCCATGGAATGACACTGGGTGTGGTTCATGAAAAGAATAGACATGACATGACATCGGTGGATCCATGCGTGGTTTATGGAAGTAACAGACATGCAATGACTCTGGATATGGTTAATGAAAAGAACACGCATGCAATGACACTGGTTGTGGTTCATGAAAAGAACATACATGCAATGACACTGGTGGATCCTTATGTGGTTTGTTTAGAGGAACAGGCATGCAATGACACCGGTGGATCCACGTGTGGTTCATGAGAAGAACACACATCCAATGACACTGGGTGGGTCCTTATGTGGTTCATGAAAAGAACTGACATGCAGTAACACTGGGTGTGGTTCATGAAAAGAACATGCATGCAATGACATCGGTGGATCCATGTGTGGTTTATGGAACTAATAGACAAGCAATGACTCTAGCTGTGGTTAATGAAAAGAACACGCATGCAATGACACTGGGTGTGGTTCATGAGAAGAACAGACACGCAATGACACTTGTGGATCCTTATGTGGTTTGTTTAGAGGAACAGACATGCAATCACACTAGGTGGATCCATATGTGGTTTATGGAAGTAAAAGACATGCAATGACTCTAGCTGTGATTCATGAAAAGAACAGACATGGAATGACACTGGTGGATCCTTATGTGGTTCATGAAAAGGACAGACAGGCAATGACATTGGTGGATCCTTATGTGGTTTGTTTAGAAGAACACACATGCAATGACACTGGGTGTGGTTCATGAGAAGAACACACATCCAATGACACTTGTGGATCCTTATGTGGTTTGTTCAGAGGAACAGACATTCAATGACACTAGGTGGATCCACCTGTGGTTTATGGAAGTAAAAGACATGCAATGACACTGGTAGATCCTTATGTGGTTCACGAAAAGAACAGATGTGCAGTGAAACTGGGTGTGGTTCATGAATAGAACAGACATGCACTGACACTGGGTGTGGTTCATGAAAAGAACAGGCATGCAATGACACTAGTGGGCCCATCCTTATGTGGTTCATGAAAAGAACAGACATACAATGACACTGGTGGATCCTTATGTGGTTTGTTTAGAAGGAAACACATGCAATGACACTGGGTGTGGTTCATGAAAAGAACACACATCCAATGACACTAGTGGATCCTTCTGTGGTTTGTTTAGAGGAACACGCATGCAATGACAGCGGTGGATCCACGTGTGGTTCATGAGAATAACACACATCCAATGACCCTGGTAGATCCTTATGTGGTTCATGAAAAGAACAGACATGCAGTGAAACTGGGTGTGGTTCATGAAAAGAACAGACATGCACTGACACTAGGAGTGGTTCATGAAAAGAACAGACAGGCAATGAAACTGGTGGATCCTTATGTTTGTTTATGGAAGGAACAAACATGCAATCACACTAGGTGGATCCATATGTGGTTTATGGAAGTAACACACATGCAATGACACTGAGTGTGGTTCATGAAAAGAACAGACATGCAATGACACTTGTAGATCCTTATGTGGTTCATGAAAAGAACAGACATGCAATGACACTGGTGGATCCTTATGTGGTTTGTTTAGAGGAACAGACCTGCAATGACTCTAGCCGTGGTTCATGAAAAGAACAGACATGCAATGACACCGAGTGTGGTTCATGAAAAGAACAGACATGCAATGACTTATATGGTTTGTTTAGAAGAACACACATGCAATGACACTTGGTGTGGTTAATGAAAAGAACAGACATGCAATGACACTGGTGGATCCTTATGTGGTTTGTTTAGAAGAACACGCATGCAATGACACTGGGTGTGGTTCATGAGAAGAACAGACACGCAATGACACTGGTGGATCCTTATGTGGTTTGTTTAGAGGAACAGACATGCAATCACACTAGGTGGATCCATATGTGGTTTATGGAAGTAAAAGACATGCAATGACTCTAGCTGCGATTCATGAAAAGAACAGACATGCAATGACACTAGTGGATCCTTATGTGGTTCATGAAAAGAACAGACATGCAATGACACTGGTGGATCATTATGTGGTTTGTTTAGAAGAACACACATGCAATGACACTTGGTGTGGTTCATGAGAAGAACACACATCCAATGACACTGGTGGATCCTTATGTGGTTTGTTTAGAGGAACAGACATGCAATGACACTAGGTAGATCCACCTGTGGTTTATGGAAGTAAAAGATATGCAATGACACTGGTAGATCTTTATGTGGTTCATGAAAAGAACAGACATGCAGTGAAACTGGGTGTGGTTCATGAATCTAAGAGACATGCACTGACACTGGGTGTGGTTCATGAAAAGAACAGACATGCAATAACACTGGTGGGCCCATCCTTATGTGGTTCATGAAAAGAACAGACATGCAATAACACTGGTGGATCCTCATGTGGTTTGTTTATAAGAACACACATGCAATGACACTGGGTGTGGTTCATGAGAAGAACACAAATCCAATGGCACTGGTGGATCCTTATGTGGTTTGTTTAGAGGACAGACATGCAATGACACTAGGTGGATCCACATGTGGTATATGGAAGTAAACGACATGCAATGACACTGGTAGATCCTTATGTGGTTCATGAAAAGACCAGACATGTAGTGAAACTGGGTGTGGTTCATGAATAGAACAGACATGCACTGACACTGAGTGTGGTTCATGAAAAAGAACAGGCATGCAATGACACCGGTGGATCCACGTGTGGTTCATGAGAAGAACACACATCCAATGACTCTGGTAGATCCTTATGTGGTTTGCTTAGAAGAACACACATGCAATCACACTGGGTGTGGTTCATGAGAAGGACACACATCCAATGACACTAGTGGATCCTTAGGTGGTTTCTTTAGAGAAACAGACATGCAATCACACTACATGGATCCATGTGTGGTTTATGGAAGTAAAAGACATGCAATGACACTATCTGTGATTCATGAAAATAATAGACATGCAATGACACTGGTGGATCCTTATGTGGTTCATGAAAAGAACAGACAGGAAATGACACTGGTGGATCCTTATGTGGTTTGTTGAGAAGAACACACATGCAATGACACTGGGTGTGGTTCATGAGAAGAACACACATCCAATGACACTGGTGGATCCTTATGTGGTTTGTTTAGAGGAACAGACATGCAATGACACTAGGTGGATACTCATGTGGTTTATGGAAGTAAAAGACATGCAATGACACTGGTAGATCCTTATGTGGTGCATGAAAAGAATAGACATGTAGTGAAACTGGGTGTGGTTCATGAATAGAAGAGACATGCACTGACACTGGGTGTGGTTCATGAAAAGAACAGACATGCAATGACACTGGTGGGCCCATCCTTATGTGGTTCATGAAAAGAACAGACATGCAATGACACTGTTGGATCCTTATGTGGTTTGTTTAGAAGAACACACATGCAATGACACTTGGTGTGGTTCATGAAAAGAACACACATCCAATGACACTGGTGGATCCTTATGTGGTTTGTTTAGAGGAACACACATGCAGTGACACCGGTGGATCCACGCGTGGTTCATGAGAAGAACACACATCCAATGACTCTTGTAGATCCTTATGTGGTTCATGAAAAGAATAGACATGCAGTGAAACTGGGTGTGGTTCATGAAAAGAACAGACATGCACTGACACTAGGAGTGGTTCATGAAAAGAACAGACAGGCAATGATACTGGTGGATCCTTATGTGGTTTATGGAAGGAACAAACATGCAATCACACTAGGTGGATCCATATGTGGTTTATGGAAGTAACACACATGCAATGACACTGGGTGTGGTTCATGACAAGAACACAGATCCAATGACACTGGTTGATCCTTATGTGGTTCATGAAAAGAACAGACATGCAATGACATTGGTGGATCCTTATGTCGTTTCTTTAGAGGAACATACATGCAATGACTCTTGCCGTGGTTCATGAAAAGAACAGACATGCAATGACACCAGGTGTGGTTCATGAATAGAACAGACATGCAATGACTTATGTGGTTTGATTAGAAGAACACACATGCAATGACACTGGGTGTGGTTCATGAAAATAATAGACACGCAATGACACTGGTGGATCCTTTTGTGGTTTGTTTAGAAGAACACGCATGCAATGACACTGGGTGTGGTTCATGAGAAGAACAGACACGCAATGACACTTGTGGATCCTTATGTGGTTTGTTTAGAGGAACAGACATGCAATCACACTAGGTGGATCCATATGTGGTTTATGGAAGTAAAAGACATGCAATGACTCTAGCTGTGATTCATGAAAAGAACAGACATGGAATGACACTGGTGGATCCTTATGTGGTTCATGAAAAGGACAGACAGGCAATGACATTGGTGGATCCTTATGTGGTTTGTTTAGAAGAACACACATGCAATGACACTGGGTGTGGTTCATGAGAAGAACACACATCCAATGACACTTGTGGATCCTTATGTGGTTTGTTCAGAGGAACAGACATTCAATGACACTAGGTGGATCCACATGTGGTTTATGGAAATAAAAGACATGCAATAACACTGGTAGATCCTTATGTGGATCATGAAAAGAACAGACATGCAGTGAAACTGGGTGTGGTTCATGAATAGAACAGACATGGACTGACACTAGGTGTGGTTCATGAAAAGAACAGACATGCAATGAAACTGGTGGGCCCATCCTTATGTGGTTCATGAAAAGAACAGGCATGCAATGACACTGGTGGATCCTTATGTGGTTTGTTTAGAAGAACACGCATGCAATGACACTGGGTGTGGTTCATGAAAAGAACACACATCCAATGACACTGGTGGATCCTTATGTGGTTTGTTTAGAGGAACACGCATGCAATGACACCGGTGGATCCACGTGTGGTTTATGGAAGAACACACATCCAATGACTCTGGTAGATCCTTATGTGGTTCATGAAAAGAACAGACATGCAGTGAAACTGGGTGTGGTTCATGAAAAGAATAGACATGCACTGACACTAGGAGTGGTTCATGAAAAGAACAGTCAGGCAATGACACTAGTGGATCCTTATGTGGTTTATGGAAGGAAAAAACATGCAATCACACTAGGTGGATCCATATGTGGTTTATGGAAGTAACACACATTTAATGACACTGGGTGTGGTTCATGAAAAGAACAGACATGCAATGACACTGGTAGATCCTTATGTGGTTCATGAAAAGAACAAACATGCAATGACACTAGTGGATCCTTATGTGGTTTGTTTAGAGGAACATACATGCAATGACTCTAGCCGTGGTTCATGAAAATAACAGACATGCAATGACACCGGGTGTGGTTCATGAAAAGAACAGACATGCAATGACTTATGTGGTTTGTTTAGAAGAACACACATGTAATGACACTAGGTGTGGTTCATGAAAAGAACAGACATGCAATGGCACTGGTGGATCCTTATGTGGTTTGTTTAGAAGAACACGCATGCAATGACACTGGGTGTGGTTCATGAGAAGAACACACACGCAATGACACTAATGGATCCTTATGTGGTTTGTTTAGTGGAATATACATGCAATCACACTAGGTGGATCCATATGTGGTTTATGGAAGTAAAATACATGCAATGACTCTAGCTGGGATTCATGAAAATAACAGACATGCAATGACACTGGTGGATCCTTATGTGGTTCATGAAAAGAACAGACAAGCAATGACATTGGTGGATCCTTATGTGGTTTGTTTAGAAGAACACACATGCAATGACACTGGGTGTGGTTCATGAGAAGAACACACATCGAATGACACTTGTGGATCCTTATGTGGTTTGTTTAGAGGAACAGACATGCAATGACACTAGGTGGATCAACATGTGGTTTATGGAAGTAAAAGACATGCAATGACACAGGTAGATCCTTATGTGGTTTATGAAAAGAATAGACATGCAGTGAAACTGGGTGTGGTTCATGAATAGAACAGACATGCACTGACACTAGGTGTGGTTCATGAAAAGAACAGACATGCAATGACACTGGTGGGCCCGTCCTTATGTGGTTCATGAAAAGAACAGACATGCAATGACACTGGTGGATCCTTATGTGCTTTGTTTTGAAGAACACACATGCAATGACACTAGGTGTGGTTCATGAGAAGAACACACATCCAATGACAATGGTGGATCCTTATGTGGTTTGTTTAGAGGAACATACATGCAATGACACTAGGTGGATCCACATGTGGTTCATGAGAAGAACACACATCCAATTAACTCTAGTGGATCTATCTTGGCATAATTTGATGTATTTCATTGTACAAGACACTTTCCATTTTTATACTACTCAGTTTGTCCCTTGGTTTTATGTGGTACTACTTAGTTTTGCCCACCCCCTCTCTATCTTTCGTAGAAGCCCAAAATTGTGCTCACCCTGTCTGCTACTCCCTAATTGGTTGTCATAGTTGTCACGCAGATCGTGCGCACCAACCGTTGATTCTGTGCGATCCAACTATGATCGTTGCACACCACGTGCCCTTTACAGTACAGCGTGAGATAGCACGGACGTCTCCCTCCGTGAGACTTCTACAGGAAGGAACACGATGTCGTCCATGGAAAAAGTCGTTGAGCGGTCATGTCAAGTTTAATCAAGTCTGAAAAGCCTACTACTGCTACTATAACTCATGCATAGGGAAACGGGGTCATCGAGTGCACGGTTGTCGACAGGACGCTGCAATTTAATGCCACTTGATTTTAATCAGACATATCCCATTTATACACAGCGCTCTCAATCTCACTTCCAACTGGGCCCTAACGCTAGTAAATTCCATGAGTCAAGGGCCCCCCTCGAGTAGATCTAACGTTGCTAGAAATTAGTTCCACGCCACTTGCATGCAGTGGAATCGAGGTCTCCCATGAGCGTGTTTTCAATGCAGCTCTAAAGTGGAGATCGGGGCTGTTTAAAAAAAAGGGAACCGAAAAAAAGGGTGGAGATCGTGGTAGCCCCCCCGCCTACCACACGTGTCCACTCGAGGACTACGAACGGTCCGGTGTTTATAACCCCCCTCGACCTTCTTCTTCCATGAGCTCGTGTCATTTCCCCCCAGTCTGTCTAGTCCCAAGACCCCAATCTACACCTGCCGCGCGCGCCGAATCTCCCTCGTTTGCACTACCTCCTTCCCTTGGTGCGCCATGAAGCGTACGCGTGGAGAAGATCCGGAGGTGAAGCCAGTTGAAGGCGAAGCAACAGATGGCTCGGTCGTCGCCAAGCAGACGGAGGCGTCTTCTTCGGGCACGAACGCCGCTCGTCGCCGCACCGTCGAGGGTGCGAACTCATCCGTCTAGGCAGTAGCCGTCGCCGCCGAGCAGTAGGTGGTAGCCGTTGCCACCGAGCAGCAGTTGGTAGCCGTCGCCGCCGAGCAGCAGGTGGTATCCATCGCCGCCGAGCAGCCGGTAGTAGCCGTCGCCGCCGAGCAGCAGGTGGTCGACAACGTCGTGGCCGACAACATCGTGGTGCCAGCAGCAGATCTGGATGAGGGGCAGGTGGCAGGCGGAGGCAATCCGGTGATCTACATCGACAACCCCATCGCCGTTCCAGAAATCTTTGACGCAATCGCGGAGAATGATGAGTTCGAGGATGAGGTCCCTGATGAGGAGTCCGAGGTACTACATTGCTAGCTTCTCTAGTCGCAGCCGTAGTTTTCACTGTTCATACATAGGATTTGCTCAATCTTGTACAGATTCTTTTGCTCTTGAAGTAGGGTAGTATATATATGATTCGATCAGTGGATTGATGCATCTTTCATCTAGTCACAAAACCCCAATCCGTCTAGTCACAAAACCCCAATCTGCTCATCTGCCATCTAGTTGAGTTTGCTAGTTGAGTGTTGATTTGTATTGTTTCTGATCTATGAATGCGTTGTATGATGCATTTGTATATCCCTGAATATTGTTTGGTACGATTACATTTCAATTTCTTATTGTGGCCAATGATTCAAATTTGCCCCAAAGAGAGGCAGACACATTGGTGTCAAGTTTTTACAGGGATGAGTGAGCGAACCTGGGGCCATGTACAAGATCAATATAAGCTGTGCAATTGTTACTTGGTTCGCTTACGCCATCTCTGTAGAAACTTATGAGGCTGCAATCTTTATTCTACATTCATAGAACTATGATATTTGAATTATATATTTCATGCATTCATAGTGTATAAGAATTACATGTTAGTTTGTCACCGAGGCCGATGATTGAAATTTGCCCCAAAAGAGTTCAAGGGGAGACACGTATGACGGTGTCATGTTTTAGGGATGGGTTGGTGAACCTGAGGTAGCAATGCACACAAACAATATAGGTTGTGTTGTTGCCATTGATACTTTGGTTCCCCGACTCCATCTCTGAAACAAATTATGAGGCCCTTGATTTATTCTCATATGGAACTACATATATGATCCTTGAATTTTTTCTGATATTTTAATGATTGGTATGATGCATATGTATATGAATGGTTTTGATCATAAGTATTTTTAGCATGTACCTAAAGATTAATTGTTTGGTTTTTTATTCATAATTACAATATTTAGGCTTGTTTTTGTACCTAACTATGTATATCCCTGAATAATGTTTGGTACGATTACATTTCAATTTCTTATTGTGGCCAATCATTCAAATTTGCCCCAAAAGAGAGGCAGACACATGGGTGTCAGATTTTTTCAGGGACGAGTTAGTGAACCTGGGGCGATGTACAAGAACAATATAGACTATGCAATTGTTACTTGGTTCACTTACGCCGTCCCTATAGAAACTTATGAGGTCTTAATCTTTATTCTACATCCATAGAACTATGATATTCGAATTACCTATTCAATGCATTCGGTGTATAAGAATTACATTTTAGTTTGTCATCGAGGCCGATAATTGAAATTTGCCCCCAAAAGAGTTCAAGGGGAGACACGTATGATAGTGTCGTGTTTTAGGGATGGGTTGGTGAACCTGAGGCAGCAATGCACACAAACAATATAGGTTGTGTTGTTGGTACTTTGGTTCTCCAACTCCATCTCTGAAATAAATTTTGAGGCCCTAGATTTATTCTCATATGGAAGTACATATATGATCCTTGAATTGTTTCTAATCTTTTAATGATTGGTATGATGCATATGTATATGAATGGTTTTGATCATAAGTAGTTTTAACATGCACCTAAAGATTAATTGTTTAGTTTTTTATTTATAATTACAATATTTAGTCTTGTTTTTGTACCTGACTATGTATATCCCTGAATAATGTTTTGTACGATTACATTTCAATTTCTTATTGTGGCCAATGATTCAAATTTGCCGCAAAAGAGAGGAAGACACATTGGTATCAGATTTTTTCAGGGACGAGTTAGTGAACCTGGGGCGATGTATAACAATGATATAGGCTGTGCAATTGTTACTTGGTTCACTCACGCCGTTCCTGAATAAACTTATGAGGCCGCAATCTTTATTCTACATTCATAGAACTATGATATTCGAATTATCTATTCCATGCATTCATAGTGTAGAAGAATTACATTTTAGTTTGTCACCGAGACCGATGATTGAAATTTGCCCCAAAAGAGTTCAAGGGGAAACACGTATGATGGTGTCCTGTTTTAGGGATGGGTTTGTGAACCTGAGGCAGCAATGCACACAAACAATATAGGTTGTGTTGTTGGTACTTTGGTTCGCCAACTCCATCTCTAAAACAGATTATGAGGCCCTAGATTTATTCTCATATGGAACTACATATATGATCCTTGAATTGTTTCTGATCTTTTAATGATTGGTATGATGCATATGTATATGAATGGTTTTGATCATAAGTATTTTTAACATGCACCTGAAGATTAATTGTTTGTTTTTTATATATAATTACAATATTGAGGCTTGTTTTTGTACCTGACTATGTATATCCCTGAAAAATGTTTTGTACGATTACATTTCAATTTCTTATTGTGGCCAATGATTCCCCAAAAGAGAGGCAGACACATTGGTGTCAGATTTTTTCAGGGATGAGTTAGTGAACCTGGGGCGATGTACAACAACATTACAGGTTGTGCAATTGCTACTTGGTTCACCTACTCCATCCCCGAAGAAACTTATGAGGCCCCTAGATTTATCCTACATTCACTCTGATGCAATTATTTGTCATTGTGTTGAGATGAAATGATATATGAACCGATCAAACTATTGCTGAGATGCTTTATCTTTGATATCCACGGATATATTGTCTTACATATACATGTTGTCAATTCTTGAGTTGTAGTACAATTGAATCGTACGTATGAGTTCTAAGTTATGTTCTTAAAAATCAACTGGAGGATGATGATGAAGTGGACGATAGCAAGGAATCCAGGGACAACAAGAGCCGCTACATGCTGAGGCGGTTACGGTGTGGGCTAATCCGTTTCCACCGTAGGGGGAGACTGTTTTGCCCATTCTGTAGCAGAGCAATCAACGTGGACCTCGACAACATGATCCAGCACGCGGAGGGCGTTGGCAGAGGCGAAGGCAGAAGGCATAAGGCGATTACCTTGGCGCAGCACGCAGCCTACGGCAAATTCCTTCGGGAGTATGTCAGGACTGGCCTGTATCTCATCGACTAGGCTATCGCTGCCTCCTGCTGATAAACCCCTGCCCTGCTAGGCGTCTTCGTGTCCCGGCCTCCTGCTGCAGCCCCTGCTTTTATTTTGTTCTAGTTAATTATTACCTGTGTGTGGCATGTAAGACAATATATCCGTGGTGTTTCTGGTGAACCTTATATATTAATCTACTCCTTTATATGGACTGCCCTAAAGTTTCTAGTGTTCAATTATATTTACTGATCATGCTCATGCACACTACAAAATATTTCTAGTGCTGATTATATTAAAATTGTCAAGAAATACATCAACAAGTTAAATTGGTCGAAATTTTGTATCGAAGTAACTAAATGTATCACACACATAATAAACTAGAAACTAAAATCTAGTTCAAACACATAATGTATCACCACCACTTGTTGTCGTCCTTGACTTGCTTCCCCTTTAGCCGCTAGATGTCTCCACCGTCCCAAGATCCCTGCTCGTCCTGAAACCACTTTCTGTCCTCCTCGCGCTTCTTCTCTTGGGCTAGCTTGCAACCAGGGCATAGCTCTCTCGCGAAAAACCCCGCCTTAACCATCCAATATTTCATGGTAATGAGCTTACTGTACAACTCGTACACCATGTAGGCGTCTCTGGCTGCATAAGGTGCACCTGGCTCATCGGCTTCCACTCCCAGTAGTCGTGATCGAGTCGCTTCAATTTCTTCAGTTTTTCATAGGATTTATCGATGATTTCCGCTTCCAGATCACCCATGCCATCCTTTGCTGGTTATGGTTTGATCTTGTACAGATTTTGGATGTCGATGTGGTGCCCCTCTGGGATTTTTATCAACGCACGAGAAAGCATAATTGTGTCATTTGTGATATCCACGCTAGCGAAAGTTATCCCTTTCCTACACAAGAACTCGACCAGAGCCGGACAACGCATCTCAGTTGGTTTACTCCTGCACTTAGATGGTTCTAGGGATGTAAGGGAACAAGGGATGCAGAAGTGGTGATCTCAAATTTAAATTTCACATACCTGCAGAAGTGGTAAACGAGGACCTCCTCATGTATGGAAATTTGCACGACAACGATCTCTTGCGGAGGATTTTTTCGCTTATTTTCACGGGTGTACTCCAAGTCTAGCCCCACAACCTTGTGCTTCTCTTTCTCAAGCAATTGCTTAAACCTGGCAAGAGTTGTCTCCATAGTCGCTTCATCATTTGTGTACACCACTGTCAAAGTCTTGGTGCCATGGGCAGGGACCAAGTGGGTCTTTGTTGTGTGTTTCCCATCGTCCATGCCTGCAAGGAAATGGTTGAAAGGAACTGCCTGCAAGAGGAAGAAGAAGATGAACCGACGGTTCCAGAACATAGGAAGAAGAAGCGCCCACGAAAAACTGCAGAGGAATGACTGAGGAAGAGGAATGACTGCAGAAGAAACGTGGTAACTGAAACTTTCGGTTCGAGAACTCACCGTGGTTACGTGGAGATCGTTGCAGTGCCGCCGATTCAACAAGTGGGGCCAGTTCCTGCGAGAATAGGAAATTAGCTGTGCATTTTTCTATGCGAGAAATTGAGAGAAGTCATTTATATTTTGTCTTTCATAATTAAACACAATGAATTTGGTACAACCCAAGAGATTTGAACAAAAGAGATTTGCTAGTTTAACATACAACAACACTTACAGGCCCAACATGGGAGAACTTGGAGAGCCCTAGAACTTGAGCTACCACAGAGACCTCGGCAGAGGTGGCAGAATCGGTGCGGGTGCAACCACGGCGACGACGAGCTCGGATTCTAGAGGAGAAAAACAGAACCGAGCATGGTCGACAAGGTGATAGATCTCACCGGGAACCAATTCTCGTCCCTGACCGTGCCATGGGTGCGTCCACGGTGAGGGTGAGCTCCGACTCGGGATGGGGAGGAGAGCGGGGCCGAGAGGCTTCGTCACTTCCTAGCTCTGCGCCATGGCCGCGACCACAGATTGCCGCTCCAGGGAAGAAGACGAGTAATGGAGGCGCCAACGCTGCAAGCCTACAGGGAGGAGAGCTGGGCCGAGTAGGTTCGTCCACGTCCCAGCTCCGCGCCATGGCTGCGACACCACATAGATTGCCGCTCCGGGGAAGAAGAAGACGCGTAATGGATGTAGGCGCCAACGCTGCAAGCCTAATTGACACCTAAGCGACGGGAGCGACATAATGGCGAGAACTGGCAGGGGGGCCAACTTGACGGCCGTTAGCCTGATTTTTTGTATTGAAACATAAAGTTGAATTCATGCCGAAAAAGACCCTCTAAGTATTTGGCATGCCAACTATAGTCATCGCGGATGATATCAGGGAACTCAAGTACCGCGTTGCCTGGCCACCCCAACTTTCGTGCCACAAAATGATATTCTCCATGGGGAGAGTAGAGATCTATTAAAGCACTTGAGTAGCAAGGTAGATATACTTGATTACAAAGCTCATGATCAATATGATCATGCATAGAGAGAGAGATGAACACATAGCCTCGAGAGAGAACTACTCCCTCCTCATCATGGCAATCAGCAATGGTGATGGTATGGCGGTGGAGATCGATCGATGTCGGTGGAGGCCGGAGGGGCCCACACCACCTGGTGGCGCGGCCAGGGCTAGCCCGCGCCACCACATGGTGTGGCCGCTCTGTGGCCCCTCTCCGTCTCGTCTTCTAGCTCCGTGAGTCTTCCGGTAAAATATCAACTTTGGCTTTTGTCCCGTCCAATTCCGAGAATATTCATTTTCTTGACTTCCTGGAACCAAAAACAGCAGAAAACAAGCAACTAGCACTATGGCTCTTGTTAACAGGTTATTCCAAGAAATCATATGAAAAGTACTCCAAAGTGTGGACAAAACATAAGAAAGTAGATAAAACCAAGCATGGAACATAAAAAATTATAGATACATTTGCAATGTATCAACATCCCCAAGCTTAACTCCTGCTCATCCTCGAGTAGGTAAGTGATAAAAAGAAAGAATAATTTTTGAGGTGACATGCACCATCATAAACTTGATCAAAGTATTTGTAAAACATTCAAAGTTGGTATCATAGTACTCCAATCTTAACATGAAATTCAAAGTTCTAGCAATAAGACAAATAAACTATGATGCAACATGAGAAGGCACAAACAAAAGATTCATGAATAACAATGCTTTGCAAGACGTTTGTTTGTTTCACATAAAGAAAACATAGCATAGTGGCATTCAGCTTGTCCCTCATAGAGTAGCAAACATAAATGAATAGGACACCTTCAAAGTTTATAAGGGTGACTAGATACAAATAGTTTAAAACAAGCAATATGAAGGTATGCATCAATCAACTAGTCTTGGGATAATGCACATAGAACTAAGAATGGCCACTGTGCTCTCAAAGTAGGTGCATAAAGGTAGAAGGTGGAGACTCAATATAATGGTGGAAGAAAGGCCTTCATAGAAGGAAGCAGAGATTCAAGTTACATAAAGAGCTTCCAAAAATTATGGTACTTATAGCTTTCAGCTCTCATTGCCCCTATCATAAGCATCTTGAAGGTGATTAAGGTTAAAGTGAACAAACTATGGTGTACATGCTTGACGAAGTATAAGTTAGAAATCTAATGTCCCTTGAATACGAGGGCCGCTCCTCATGCTACTCAAGTTTAGTGACTGGTAAGTTCTTGTCATTGTAAGTACATGTGTATCATAGAGAACCACCAACGGGGTACCCCTTGCCCGATGATACGGAAGAATCCCCATATCAAAATGACAAGGCAAGCAGACAACGAGCATCCCAGCAATCTTCTTATTTACCATGGGAATATGGTGCTTTTTTCTCTCTTTCCTCTTTTCATAATATTTTTTTTCTTTTTCTCTTTTTTCTCAATATAGGACTCTTTTTTTATAAGAAGAATGCTTCATAGACAACTCATTATGGTTACGCTGCAGGTTTTCACCATGTCAGCATGGATTAGACGAGCGGCCCAGGCGTTTCTCTAACACATATACATAACTCCATGGACTTACAAGCTCCCCTTTCATTTCACACCGACGACATCCATAGACAAAAGAGCATGATATCAACTAGGTACAAAGTACCCGTGCAATGTTCAAAGTGTTTCCCATGACAGCATGGTTCTGCTAATCCCCAAAAAATAAGTGCAAGCATATACAACATAGATGATACAATGGTTCAAGTTTATTAAGGTCAATAAAAGTAAAGTGTGCCATCAAGCTCGTGAGAGCTTTAATCACTAGTTTTCTCATGACAAGTTTAATTTGGAAGTTAAACAAAAGCATGAATATAGTTGGAATAGCATAAGCTAGTAGGTAGGTATGGTGGACTCTTCGGAATAACTTGGTTTAAGGAGTTGAATGCATGAGTGGAACTCATACTTGCTTGTGGAGGCTAGAAAAAGACTAGGAGCAACAAACTAAGAGAGCAATAATGGCCATAATCATGCAGAGCGACAAAACATCATTGATCAAAGCATAAAGTAATACTACAAGTTGAAAACTAATGGATCATCAAGGCTATGGTGACTTGGGATAGTCATAACATGGTGTGAGCATGCGCCAAGTCAACCCAAATAAAACATCAAAGGAGAATACCACAATACTATGCTTTAATATGCTAAAATAACGCATGATTCATCCAAGGCACATTAAGCTATCTCAATTGTTTATAACAAGTCATGCTACAGCAAAGAATACTAAGCATAAAGCCAAAACAATATCAAGCATGGCATGACAAAGCATAGGCCACAGTCAAAAACAAGCTCTCTTTACCACTTAAGCATGAACTTTCCTACTCTTTTCCAAACCAAACCAAACTATTTGAACACCAATGTATGAAAGAGGGGGTCCAACCAATTTATTCAGCAAACTAAGCAAACAAATCAAACAAAAAACTAAAACGAAAACGAAAAAGAAGACGCTCCAAGAACAAGAAGACGCTCCAAGAACAACACAACTGTGCATGAAACAATAAAAATGAAGCGTTTGGAAGAAACCTGGGATTTTTATTGATGAAGAGGGGGATGCATTGGGCATACCCAAGCTTTGACGCATGTACTTCTTGGATATTTCTTGGGGTGACACGTGTGGCATCCCTAAGCTTGAGCTTTAGTTCATCATTCATCTCATTACTCATTCCTTCCATACACCTGAAAATTTTCCTTCATACAAAACTTCACACAATCTTTATTGGCAACATTAGTGCACTCAAGATAATAAGTCTTTAGGTTCAGTTTAAACACCAATAAACTTCCATTAAAACAAAAGCTACTGTACCACTTCCCTCAAAAAGCTCAATTCCCCAAAGAGAACTCAAAAAGGAACCAAAAAGAAGCAAATGCGAAAAATGGCAGAAATCTGTCAAAACAGACCAGTAGGTAAATACGAATTTTTTCGAAGACCTTCTATTGCTCAAATCAAAAAGTGCTGAACTAAAGAAAGTTAGATAAGAACCTGGGGTAGAAGCACAAAAATTCACGCCTCAAAAGGACGTTCAGATATTTTACACGAATTTTTACGGTGAAGCACAGAAATCTGTTTCGGGACAGCAACTTTCCCAATCATTACTTCTCTCTCATTAGAGGTTACTCTTGGCAAAAAAAAGCAAATAAAAAGGATAAGGAGCGGTTATTACATAAGTAATAACTTCCAAGACTCATCTAAAACTTTTGGGTTATCTCCCAATAAGTACTTTTCTTTAACGCCTTTAAGTTAGGCATGATAGTTTGAGAAGATGCTCACATAAGAAATATGAATGGAAGTAAAAGAGAGCATCAAGAAGCAAATTCAAAACACATTTAAGTCTAACCCACTTCCTATGCATAGGAATCTTGTAAAGAAATAATTCATGAAAGCACAAAGCAACAAGCATAGGAAAGCAAAACAAGTGCAACTTCAAAATTTTCAACATAAAGAGGGGAAACTTAATATTATTGAGATGCATAGAACCATGTTTCCCTCTCTCATAATAACTTTCAGTAGAAACATGAATAAAATTAACAATATAACTATCACATAAAACATTCTTATCATGAGCCACATGCATAAAAGAATTAATACTCCCCACATAAACATAGTCATTCTTATTAATTGTAGTGGGAGCAAATTCAACAAAATAGCTATCATTATTATTTTCATCACCATAATCATCAAATATAGGAGGCATATTGTAATCATAATTAATTTCCTCCTCAATAGTAGGTGGACTGAAAATATCATATTCATCAGTGCAATCATCATATATTGGAGGTATAGTATCATCATAAGCAATAGAATAACTATCTTCCAAAGCTGGGGAACTAAAAAGATCATTTTCATTAAAACCAGCTTCCCCAAGCTTAGACTTTTCCATAGCATTAGCAATAATGGTGTTCAAAGAATTCATACTAATAACATTGCTATTAGCATGCAAATAAAGTTCCATAGGTCTTTTAATTTTCTCTTCAAGCACTTCATGTTCTAACTCAAGATAAATACTATAAAGCTCTCTAATTTTTTTGTTGTTTCCATTAAGCCTAACT
This sequence comes from Avena eriantha, assembly GCA_910589775.1. Lineage (NCBI taxonomy): Eukaryota > Viridiplantae > Streptophyta > Magnoliopsida > Poales > Poaceae > Avena > Avena eriantha. Next base: position 151,844,841 of record OU342743.1, read on the forward strand.
AGTGAAAACAAGAAACAAAAAGACAAAATTGTAGAATCTAAAGGAAATAACTTCAAGCACTCACATCGGAGGATGTGAGTACCTTTTACCTTACCTCCCCGGCAACGGCGCCAGAAAAGAGCTTGATGTCTACGCACTTCTATTCTTGTAGACAGTTGTTGGGCCTCCAACTGTAGAGGTTTGTAGAACAGTAGCAAGTTTTCCCTGAAGTGGATCACCCAAGGTTTATCAAACTCAGGGAGGAAATGGTCAAAGGTATCCCCTCTCAAGCAACCCTGCAATCAAGATACAAGAAGTCTCTTGTGTCCCCAACACACCCAATACACTTGTCAGGTGTATAGGTGCACTAGTTTGGCAAAGAGATAGTGAAATACAAGTGGTATAGATAATTCTAAGTGGTAACGGTGATAGAAAATATCTTGGTGGCATGTGGTTGACGTGGGAAAACACTAAAGGAAAAGTGAAAGAAAGATGGAAGCAAGCAAACATGTAACATATCTAATTGCAAACGGTGTATCAATGCTTAGAAACAAGGCCTAGGGATCATACTTTCACTAGTGAACACTCCCATATAAATATCTTCTTTTATGATACTACTCTTAACTACTCTCCGGTTGGACAATCTAATCGATGGTAGGGCTATAACAGCACACCTCAAAGTAAGCCTTTCCCATCTAGAAAATCCACACTGTCACCTTGAGCACTAGATGGTTCCAACAAACACCACAATTTCATAGATAGATCCAACTCCAAATATAACTCATAACAAGTATTTGTAATCTCTAGCCTAAGTGCCACCATGGTGTGCACGCTGTCATTTTCAGACACATGGGGAGATCAGAGATCTATTAAAGCACTTGAGTAGCAAAGTAGATCTACTTGTTTACAAAGCTCATGATCACAATATGATCATGCATAAAGAGAGAGATAAACACATAGCTACCGAACCCTTAGCCTCGAGAGAGAACTACTCCCTCCTCATCATGGGAATCAGCAATGGTGATGGAGATGGTGGTGGAGATCGATGAAGATGGCTCTGAGGGCACTTCCCTGTCCCGGCAGGGTGCCGGAACAGAGACTTTCTGTCACCCGAATCTCCCCTTCGGTGGCGGCGGCGCTGCGGAACTTTTCGTGGCTGGAGGCTTGATGATTTAGGGTTTTCGCATCGGGAGTAATATATAGGCGAAAGGGCAAGGTCGGTGGAGGCCAGAGGGGCCCACACCACCTGGTGGCACGGCCAGGGCTAGCCCGCGCCACCACATGGTGTGGCCGCCCTGTGGCCCCTCTCTGTCTCGTCTTCTGGCTCCGTGAGTCTTCCGGTAAAATATCAACTTTGGCTTTTGTCCCGTCCAATTTCGAGAATATTCATTTTTTGACTTCCTAGAACCAAAAACAGCAGAAAATAGGCAATTGGCACTATGGCTCTTTTTAATAGGTTAGTCCAAGAAATCATATGAAAAGTACTCCAAAGTGTGGAAAAAACATATGAAAGTAGAACAAACCAAGCATGGAACATCAAAAATTATAGATACATTTGCAATGTATCAGGATGTGACAGGCTACCACCCTTAAAAGGAATCTCGTCCCGAGATTCGAGAAGGCTAGAAACAACATGTTGGTTTCAGGATAACTAGGGTACTACCACCCTTAAAAGGAATTTAGATAGGTTGCATCTTGAGGTTCGACTATTTCTTCGACCTTCATCCTGGATCTTGGATCTTCATGGGTCTTCCCGAAGGCTTGATGTATTCCATCCTTGACTTGATGTTTTATCTTTTGAACTCGAAGGTAGATGTGGCATTAGATAGGGACATGATTAGTGACTTCACATAGGAAACACGTTACTTGAGATATGGAGCATTCTCACAATTAGGGAATTGGTCAGTAAGTTCTTTATAAGTGTCCTATGTCTCCATAGATTTTGCAAGATCGTGGTCTTTCCACAAGATCATCCTTGAAGTAATTGTTGTCATGGTCTCTCTAGAAAGGTTTGTTGATCATGTTACTCATCTGAGTGGTAATCCTTTGCAATAATTGGGATTTGGATTCTAAGAACTTTAGCATTTCTGGGTATAACTTAGTGTTGTTGTGGTTGTTGGCTAAAAATTGGGTTGTCACTTGAGTCAACTTTGTTTGAGTTGTTAGTAGTTGCATTGTAATGGGCATCTCAAGATTGATGTTGGAGTTTCGGTTTCTTAGATAAGTCATTTGCTTGGGCTGGGATTGTGATTAGAATAGGCAAAAGATTCTTAGGGAAAGTATTATATTCGTACACAATGGATCACACGAAGCAATATGCAAGAAATATCACTCATACATTCAACAACAAAGTTCAATCATCACTTAGGCAAACAAAATATTATTACCACACCATAGATTGGTATGACCCATAAACAATCACAAAGTCGATTATTTAAACGAATAACTAATGTGGTGGTCCAACTATAGGGTTCTCCTTGATATTAATCTCTTGAGATTATTCCATCCTTCTCCATAGCTAGTGCATTAGGAATGAGATCAAGGTGTCCTTATGTCATCTTGTCACAAGGTCCTCCTAAGTTGAGTTTCCTTAGTCTCCAGGTCTTGAGTATTATTCTTCTCTTACTTGAAGTCCTTCCAAGTGTTGCAGTCTATGCCTAAGTATTTATCCAAGTTCTTCAATAGCTTTCCATGCAACACTCCTTGTAGAGTCGAAGAATGACGTATGAGGTTCTGATTTGGTGAACATCCAAAGTCCGATTGTCTTTCTTTTGTCTTCCTTGATAGATTTGTTGATGCTAGCCAAATGAATCAAGATTGTACCACGAGAAACAAAAGCTAATATAACCTAGTAAAACATAATAGATAAGTTTCTAATCCTAAGATCTTTCCTGATTTCTCTCTCATCTTATTTTCTACAAAACTTGAACTTCTCCATTTATCTTGACTCCTTTTCTTGATCCTATAATGCCTTGTCATTCTCCTTGAGTTGGGCGTGTAACTCATCATTTCCTATGTAGTTGGTTGCTCCTATCATCAACAATATACTTAATAAAACTCCTAAGTCCTAGAACTATCTGAAGAGAAAATCTTCCTTATGAAACTTCACTTGACTTCCTTTTGTGATGGAGATAGGTAGATCTAGCATGTTGACGATGTCGAGAAGTCCAAATCCAAAGTAGGTGGTCTTGAAGCCCTCATTGATCCTGAAGCGAAAGTCCTTTGAGGTTTTGAGACATGAAGTCCTTAGCCATGCTGAAGATGATGTCCTTGATGATGCTAAAGCCGAAGTCCTTATCTATGCTGAAGCTGAAGTCCTTTGTGATGTTGAAGTACTTGGTGATGTTGAAGCTAAAATCCATAGTGATGCTGAAGATGGACTCCTTAGTGATGATGAAGTTGAGGCCCTTTGCAATGATGAAGTTGAAGGTCCTTTGAGATAAAGTTGAAGTCCTTTGTCATCAAGTTGAAAAAGGGAGAGACGCGGGAACAAACAGAATACTAAGGAGAGAGTTTACAAGATTTTTTGTAAATAACTTTGAGTAAATTCAACTCTTATTTTTCTAAAGGGGTTGTCCAAATCCTAGGGTTACGAACCTACAGGCAACACAATGCTCTGATACCATCTGTCATGACCCGAACCTGGTAAGGTTCGAAGCCCTGTGTTTATAGTGCTAGTCCCTGGTTCGAATAGCTAGCACCCACAGTTTAAGATGTAATATCAAGAAACAAAGGTCATATTACATCGCATATCCAGGAATAAAAATAGTTCATTACAACTTACATAGCTCATATGACTATCTTATTACAAAGCAGCAGATATAACTATAAAGCATGGAGTCCTTCATCTTCATGTGCCACAGGCGAACATGTTGGGTGCAGACTCGTAACCCCTACTCATCAAACTTCACTATCATCAAGTAATCCTGCAACATGATAAGTTACAGCCACAAGGGTCAATACATTTTGAATTGTATTGTCAAGTGTCACTAGTATGTGGATATAAAGTGGAACCTATTACTACATGCATATCTGGCCAGGAAGAGCTTTGGCAAGTTTGCAGCAAGAAAGTTTTTCCCTATATTTTTATAAATATTTTGCAACACTTATTATCAACTAAGTTACATTGGATACCCTCCAGGTAATATGTCCAATCACAACATAGTGGTACCACTGATAGAAATCAATGAACCTAGGCTCCATTGATAGAAATCAAGGAACCAACAACCCTTGTTCACCCATCAAGTTTTAACTTAGGAAATTAGAATGATGAGATTCTTGATTCTACTTCATTGTCTTGATGCTTACAAATTGTCCATAACCGGGGACACGGCTAAGTACTTAGTTTTACCCTCTCGAGAGGTGGTGCATTTTCCCCACAAGACTCGACATGCATTGAGACGAGACTTTTCAGAAGCAATCCCTTAGACCACCACGGACACGTTCCATCCTATCATCACTACCACCCTCTGTCCGTCTGGCTGAGTTCTCGGAACTTAGTCGGTCAAGGCAGAGCCCATATGCCATGTGGCTGCACTGGAAGCTTCACGACAAGAACGTCTCCAATCTCTTTATTCCTGGGTGGCTGTCCACAAGTGCGATACACCAGCCGACCATAGATATGGCCCCTGAGTAACCACTCAACATAATCCAAGCAAGTCTCATTTCCACCCAGCTGTTTCATTAAGTACTTGTTTTATTATAGAAAACATATATTTTCCAATACTCCATATAATCATAATATGATATTCCACCCCGAAAACTATAGCAGGGCTAAGCATTTCTAATCTTACGGCGTTTCACCTACCAAGTAGAAACTACCATTCCCTATTCTACATAGGAGATATAGCATATCATAATAATATAGTCTATCATGCATATACTACAAAAATCCACTAAGTATAATGAAAATAGTAGGACTTGATGATAGTGCCACTTGCCTTGGTAGTAGAATATTTAGGTACTCTTCTTGATCTTTCAAAGATTACACAACTCAAAGTCTACAACAATACAATCAAGGAAAAAGCACATTCTCAAAACTAGCATCACAAAACAACACATGAATACAATAAAATGCATGCAAGCATACAAAAAAATATTTTATTGAACAAGTTGTTACAACAAGGTTCTGAACACTACTAAGTGCTTTCTAAACATTTAATATTTGTAAGATTACAAATGCAACCGTTTGTGCAATTCTAACAATTAGCAATATTTTCTAACACTTGGAAAGGCCATTCTCACTAAATAATTGCCACGGTATTATTTATAGTAAACTAAATTTATATTTTTGTCTTATTGGATAGAGGGTTGAATTTGCAATCCATAGCAAAAAGATTCACCTAAAAATAAATTATAGAACAATTTTTATAGCCAATTTACTCTACAAATAGTTCTGTATAAAACGTGATTTTAACCATCACAAAAGTACCAAATTGTTGCTCTACTGTGTTCTACTCATTTTTTTGAATCCATAGACATATTATTTGCTAAATTTGGACAAATAGAACTAAAGATATGATTTTTGCAAGTTCCTATGTTCATATGTCCTAAAAATCCGAAAATAGAAAATGATAAGACAAGTGGAAGATTTCTATTGGCATGTACCCCTTCGGTAAGTGATCTATTGATAGCCTTTAGATGAAGATCAAACAGACCAGGTTAGCTCACCGGAAAATCTCGCCGGAAAGATCGCCGGAATGGCGGGCACGGGTTTGGCGTTGTCGTTCTCGTCGCTAGGAACGTATCCGGAGTTGAAGAAGACATGGACGGTGTAGAGGACGTCGATGCGGTACTCATGGACATGACGGAGGGCTTGCTGGTCTTCGAAGACAGAGCCAATCCACAGCTGGAGCCGCGGTGGCGTCGAGTGGCTCGACCAACAGAAACAAAATGTCGTCCCACCATGTCCTGGAGGTAGGCAATGATGAGTAGAGTATTCCAGTTCAAGGAATTGACACCACCGTGGACGACAAGATCTGACGATGAACTCTGGTTTTTGGCTGATCTTGGCATCATTGGTATGGGTTCTACAGACCTCCTCTCGAGAAATTTTGAGAACCAAAATGATGGAGGAGAACGAGCGAAAGATGGTGCTCTCTTCGGTTCACGTTGTTATGATAGGAGAAGGGAGATCGGGAAACGTATGCCGACGGGTGGCATTCGGTGCGCCGAGAAGTTTTGGCGATTAAGTCGAATAAATTGGGAAATTAATTCCCTGAACGGATACCCCATAGAATTTGGAATAAATTTCGTGTTTAAGTCGATCCGTTTCGTGGTCTTGGATGGCCTAGAGGGAGAGGGGAAGAGTTACATTAGCCATGGCTGTAACTAGTCTGTACGTGCACGAGGAAGAAGACGAGCGAGCCTCGCTCGATCGGCCTAGATGGGTCAGGAACATTCGGCCCAAAGAGAAAAATAAAAGGAATAGAAGAGAAAAAAACAAATGAGTCAGGGTTAGATGGGCCTTGGGTTGGGTTGCTGCTGCATTTTTTTCATTTTTCTTTTCTCAGGTTTCTTTCATAACTTTTGTTTTAGAGCTCTAAATGGATCCATTCAAATTCCCAAAAGTTTGTAAAATCAACAAGATCATTTTAGGATATTATCTATCTTATTTATTATCCAATTCAAACAATATCATTTTACTTTGGCCTATATGGTTCTTTTTTTTTTACTTAGTTACTTTCCTTCATATCTTTTTATTTAAAACTCCAAAAAGGATAAAACCAATTTACAAAGTTTTATAAAATAATTCTTTACCATTATATGTTATTTAAATATACTTTTGTTCCATTTAGATATGGATTTAGATATGGCTTATCTTGGCTTTGCAATATAATCCCATTTCTTTTTCTCTTTACCAAATAAATTATATATTTTGATTTATAGTTTCAAAAAAACAAAAAGGTGATTATCATTTGTATAATTCTATTTAATAATTATCTTTATAAATCATTTAAGAATACTTTTATTTCATTTAGTTATTGATTTTTGGTAGGTGCTTTATTGGCCTTGGAATTTTCTTATTTCTTTTCCTTTCTTAAATAAACTGTATCTTTTAATCTATGGCTCCAAATAGTGTGAAGCCAATTCCTATGGTTTTGTAATTTTGTTATTTTTCCTTATAGATAATTTAGGAATGCTCTTGATCAATTTTTATATGGGACAAAGCCATAGTCTTGTATTGAACTTGATGGTGATTTCTCTTATTAGTGTTTAGGTTTCGGGTCTATCCTTTTTCTTCAGGGGTTGACAAGATACATGTCATGGATGATTGAATTTTATCTTTGGATAATTTGTTTGTCACTTACTCATTCAAAATTCTCTTTGTTTAATTGAGGTTCCAATAGAGGAACACAAAGTTTCTTTTCCCCCTAAATTTCATCCTTTATTTTCTTTGTTTGTTTGATTTTTCACATTTCAAAATTCGGAAAATTTTGGGATGTGACACCATAGTATACTGGTGTATCAGAGCGTCGTAATCATACCTTATTGGATATGGTTCGATCTATGATGTCTCTGACTGACTTGCCACTTTCATTTTGCGGTTATGCACTGGAAACCGCCGCATTCACTTTAAATAGGGCACTATCTAAATCCGTTGAAAAAGACAATGTATGAATTATAGTTTGGCAACAAACCTAAGCTGTCATTTCTAAAATTTTGGGGATGCGATGTTTATGTGAAGAAACTTCATCTTGATAAACTAGAACCCAAAGCGGAAAAATATGTCATCATAGGATACCCTAAAGAAACAATTGGGTATTCCTTCTATCACAAATCTGATGGCAAGGTTTTCCTTGCCAAGAATGGATCCTTTCTAGAGAAAGAGTTTCTCGCGAAAGGTGTGAGTAGTCGGAAGGTAGAACCCGAAGAGGTTATTGAACTTTCTCTTCATGATATGGCGAGTGGCGCAGCGCGGGAAATTGTTCCAGAGTCGAAATCACTGGATGAAGAAGGAATTAATGATAAAGATAATGAAACTCTGAAAGAGTACACTAACGAACCTCGCAGGTCAAGCAAGACACGTGCAGCTCCTGAACTGTACGAAAATCCTGTGTTGAATTTCATAGTAGATGGAATTGATGACCCTACGACATATGAAGAAGCGATGATGAGCCCAGATTCCAACAAATGGCTAGAATCCATGCAATCTGAGATGGGATCCATGTACAAAAACCAAGTTTGGACCTTGGTGTACTTACCTCATGACCAAAAGGCCGTTGAGAATAGAATGGATTTTCAAAAGGAAAACTAACGCTAATGGTAATGTAACCATCTATAAAGCATGACTTGTCACAAAGGGGTTTCTACAAATTCAAGGGGTTGACTACGATGAGGCTTATTCTCCTGTAGTGATGCTAAAGTCGGTTAGGATTATGTTAGAAATTGTTGCATATTTTGATTATGGAATTTGGTAGATGGATGTCAGAACCGCGCTTGGTAATATTGAATAAATGTTTGTATATGATACAACCAAAGGGTTTTGTCGATCCTAAGGATGCTCACAAGGTATTCAAACTTCAACGGACCATATATGGACTGAAGCAAGCATCCTGGAGTTGGAATCTCCGCTTTGATGAGGTGATCAAAGAGTTTGGATTTGTCCAAAATTATGGAGAAGCTTGTATTTACAAGAAAATGAGTGGGAGCTCTATGGCATTTCTAATACTATAGGTGGATGACATATTATTGATTGGAAATGATATACATATTTTAAATAGTGTGAAAAGTTATCTAAACAGCAAATTTTTGATGAAGGACCTTGGCGAAGCATTATACATACTAGGCATCAAGATCTATAGAGATAGATCAATACGCCTAATTGGGCTACCACAAAGTACATACGTTGATAAGATTTTAAAGAAGTTTAAAAACGGAAGTTAGAAAGGGTTCTTACCTTTGTTGCAAGGCAAGACATTGAGTAAGACTCAAAGTCAAGCTATGGTGGAAGAAAGAGAGATAATGGATAAGATCCCCTATGCCTCAGCCATAGGCTCTATAATGTATGGCATGCTATGTGCAAGACCAGATGTGGCACATGATATTAGTTTGACTAGCAGGTACCAATATGAACCAGGTTCGGAACACTGGATAGAGGTCAAGAATATCCTTAAGTACTCAAGAAGGACAACGGATATGTTTCTCATGTACGGGGGTGAAGAAGAGCTAGTCGCTAAGTGTTATGTCGATGCTAGCTTTGACACCGATCCGGATGACTCTATGTCTCAATCCAGATACGTATTTCTCATGAATGGAGAAGTTGTTAGTTGCAGGAGCTCCAAACAACCTGTGGTAGCGGGATCAACAACAGAGGCGAAATATGTTGCTACTTCAGAAGCGGTTTGGATGAAGGAGTTCATAACTGAACTGGGTGTGATTCCTAGTGCATTGGACCCAATCGTGATCTATTGTGACAACAATGGAGCCATAGCCAATGCCAAAGAACCAAGGTATCATAAGAATTCCAAGCATATTAAGCACCGGTTTCACTCCACCCGTGAGCATGTCAAGGATGGAGATGTAAAGATTTGTAAAGTACATACAGATCTGAATGTAGCAGATCCGTTGATTAGAAATATCCCTAGGGAAAAACATGATCAACACCCCATGGGTATTAGATTTATCACTATGTAAACTAGATTATTGTGTCCAAGAGGCAATAATAAAGTTGTTATTATCATATTCCAAGTAATATGATAGATGCTTATTTTTCATGACATAATTGTGTTAATTGGAAACGTTAATACATGTGTGCTTAATAAACAAATAAAAAGTTCCTAGTTATGCCTCTTATATAAACTAGCTCATTGATTAACACGATGATCAAGGTTTCCTGATCATGGACATTGGATGTTGTTAATAACATGGTCACAACATTGGTGGAATGGTGTGATGCACATTCATCCAAAGCATAGCAATACGATCAAAGTCGCTATGTTTAAATTGCTATAACATCATATGAAGTAACTTTAGTCCTTAGACCATGAGATCTTGTCAATCACTAACACCGGAGAGTAACTTGATAACATCAAAACATCACACTGTAACTGGGTGGTAATAAAGGTGGATTCAAATACTCCGAAAGTGTTACATAGATGCTAATGGATCAAGAGTGGGATTTGTCCAGCCTGATGATGGAGAGATATACTCTATGCCCTCTCAATGATACCACATTGATGTAGATTGCAAGCAAGTGATAAGATCACTAGAATGTTATATCACGGGAATGAGAAAATAGTACTTGTTGGTAACGATATCAAACTAGGTATGGCGATACCGATGATCGATTCTCAGACATGTAATATATCGTGATACAAAGGGATTTAGTTACAAACATTAAATGTTCTCACGATCACTGGGGTCATTGTTGAATATGTGGGAGTTAGTACGGATCTCCAGGTCCCGCTGTTGATTATAATAGAGATGGGTCTCGATCATGTCTACATTATTCGTGATCCGTAGGGTGACATACTTAAGGGATACCGACACCATTTGGTGCAAATATGTTTGAGAGAAAGATTATGAAGGTGTTGGAATCATTGCGATGGACACCAGAATTATTTGGGGCGAAATTGATGAAACTTGTTCTGCATGTCATACTGAAATGTTGCAAGGGGTTTTATGTGAATGTTTGTTAATTAAAGTAATTAATTAAATTCTGAATAAAATAAATAAAAGAGTTACATTAAATGAGAGTTGCATTAATTTTGGTGGAAAATTAATGCATGTGAGTGGAAGTGTGAGTAGAGGAGTGTATATGTGAGTGGGAGATCTACCCACATGAATGATGGAAGAAGTGGGGGTACCACCTTGGCCATTGTCCATGGGAGGGGATACCCCCTATCCCTTATAAAAAGCCCCTTCCTCCTCCTCTCACTTCACACCTCCTCGTGAAGGATCTCTCCCCCCTCTAGTTTATTCCCCCATGGCCTCGGATTAGCGAGGTACATGTTCCTAGTGGCTTTGTCCGAAAGGAGTTGCTTCTTCCGCTACATCGTTGGAGTGAGGACGCGGAGGTTGTCAGAGGACCGGACGTGTGTGCGATCATGGATGCGCCGCTAAGTTGCGGTGCTGGACTTCCTTGCAACTTTGAGATCAGCAAGCAAACGACTACATCATCCACGAGTCCAACCTCATAACACTTTGTCACTCTTCAATGGTATATTCTCTATGGATGTATATCCACTCGTTGAGTGTATCTAGGTAGATAGATCTTGGTACTTCGTTATTCACCTTGTAAGATTTTTTATTTTTTATGTTGTGAACCCAACATATAGGAGCTCGGTGGTTGACTACATTGACATGATGCCATCTTAGTTATTCCTCAAGATTTACTGTTGGATCAATCTCTTAGTGAAAGCCTTGCACGAACTCCAGTCGGTGCTGACAACAACCGCACCTTTAGACGTCGTACTCCTTGTTTACATTGTTGTGGAGATTTGATTCTGGCCCACACGAGTGGTTTCAAGATCTCTGAGTAAAAATCTAAGATCCATCAGGAGCGGACGTAGTGGTGGATGCATCACTAGCTTGTTGGAGGCGCCGCCTTGGATCTCTTGGACATCACAGTGCCTCGGGTTCGTGGCGGTTTGGCAGATGGCTATGTGTTCTAGGGACGCGGATCCTAGCGCGGTGGCCCTATACAATGGTTATGTGTTGAGGCGAGATCCTCGAACTTCTATGCAGCGATGGTCCTATGGGGTTGGGTCGTGACCCTCCATGGGGCTTGGGTGGCGGTTTGGAGATCTGCGAGGACAACGAGTTTATTGACCTAACTGGTCTGACTCCGAGCAATGGGGACTCTATCCTAGTTGATGTGTTGGGAGGCGCCGCCAGAGTTGTAGGTGTGAGTTTGTTGTTTTTTGTAGGCTAGTGTCGTGTGGACGATGGGTTTCCTCGCTTGTGCGGTTTTTCTGTCCGGTCTTTTTTATAAACAAGATAATGTATGAATTTTGGAGCTATTTTTCTTTATAAACTGGGTAAACTCTATTCTTTTTAACGAAAATGCAAAATCTTTGCGTTTCGATTCATTGATAGGAAAAAGAGAGTTTTGTACAACTGTGCAAAAGTGCCCAAAGAGGCACCCATGCCAGATCATCCTAGAGAATGGATATCCTACCAACAGATGTGTCATGGTCTTGTCTACCGGGTCACAAAGGGGGTAGCGTGGGGGTGGGGTAGGCCCCGACGTGCAAGCCGCTCAGCCATCCAGCACTAGTCCTGACAAGCAAGCCAGATAAAGAACTTTAATCACGGGGGTGCCCAAACCTTCCAGTTCAGCTTCCAATATCTTGAGGCAAGTGAGCCCTGGAAAAGGAACTCATAGCAAGATCTAGCCGAGTATCATCGGTCGGTCATCCATCTCCAGAGGAGTTTGTCGAGAGTGTCTAACATCACCACATCCTGTAGTCGTGCCCAGTGTTGGATGTACTACAATAGGGATAGCGCACTAAGCGTGCCCTGAATGTCGCCAATCCAGTGGTGCTCCAACAACGCCTCATGGACCAAGCGGAACTTTCGAGCGCGCTTGGGGATTAGAGAGAAAAGCTCCAGTGCTATCTAACCTGGGGCCTTCCCATCCAACCACTTGTCCGTCCAGAATAGGGTTGTTGACCCATCCCCAAGCTCCATCTTCGTGGAGGTCGCAAACACTTGGACCTTAGTATTGGAGAAGCGAATGTCGAGGCCATGCTAGGGTCGCAATGGGTACATGGGCATCCTCCAAATCCAGCGCGTCCGCAGGCTAAGTGTGGTGCACTCGAGATCTGGAACCCTGATGTCGCCGAGGCAAAGCGGCCTGCAAACCATTGCCCAGTTACGTGGCAGTGCCCCCCTTTTCCTCTGCCCGAATGGCCCATAGAAAACTCCTAACAATCTTCTGAATCTACTTCAGTGTCATCTTGTTCAGACCCAACACAATGATCTGATGCAAGGGGGTCGCCATCAGCACGGATTTAACTAGTGCCAGATGCCCAGCCTTCATCATCATGGAGGCCTTCCAAGATGGCAGCCTCTCGGCAATGCTGTCGACCAGGGGTTGAAGTACCGAGGCATGGATCCGGCGAAGGGAAAGGGGGATCCCCAGGTACTTGACCGGGAATGGCGCCAACTGGCATCCCATAACTGTCGCGGCCCATTGGGCCACATCATCAGGACAGGCAATAGGAGATGCTGAGCATTTGGAGTAGTTTGTCCTCAGCCCAGATGCCTCACCGAAGAACTCCAGTAATGCACGCACCATGCGCAATTTTGGTTCATCCAGGTGACAGAAATCACCACGTCATCCACGTAGAGGGAGACAGAAGCGCATATGTGCTGGTTCGTAATGCATTTCAGCATCCTGAGCTCAGTTGCCCTGGCCAACAGCCTGTTGAGCGTGTTGATGAAGAGCACGAACAACATAGGAGACAATGGATCACCTTGTCTCCGGCCCCTCCGATGCCATATCAGTGGTCCCGGCTCGCCATTGAGCATCACCATGGAGGACGTGGTGGCTAGAAGGATAGTAACCAACTCCTAAAATCTTGGGCTGAAGCCCACCTTCTGCAACACCTCTAGCAACAGTTCCAATGACACCGAGTCGAATGCCTTAGCAATATCTAGCTTCAGCATCACTCTGGGCTCCTTGAGCCTATGCAGTGGGCATGCCGTCTGCTGAACCAACATGAAGTTATCGTGTATGCATCACTTCTGGATGAAGGCGCATCGGTTCACGTAAACTAGGGCCCCTAGCCTAGGGGCCAACCTCGAAGCCAACACCTTCGCCCGAAGCTTGGCAATGATGTGGATGAGGCTGATCGGCCGGTAGTCACCCAGCGAGGCCGCCTCGCTATGTTTGGGAAGCAGGATGACCATGGCCTAGTTGAGCCCTTGGAACCCATGCCCATTCATGGAGTACAGCTTGTCGAAGGCAATCATGAAGTTAGCCTTGACAATCCCCCAATAGCTTTGGAGAAACTCAGCCGTGAAACCATCAGGCCTATGTGCCTTGCCTTGCGGCAAGCACTTCACCACCTCCCAGACCTCATCTTTCGAGAATGGGTCATCCAGATCTGCCAAGATCTTTGCTGCAGAGCCTAGAAACTCTAGGTCCAACGAGTGCTGGTGGTCCGCCTCCATCCCCTGCAGGCCCTAGAAGTGCTGATAGGTAGCCCCGGCCATGGAGGCATGCTCAACAATAATGGAGCCATCCATGTTTAGACTATGAATCACGTTCTTCTATCTCCTGTAAGAGGCATGTTAGTGGAAGAAGGCCATGTTGGCATCACCCTCATCCAACCATTTAATCTTGGTGCGCTGGCACCATAGTGCGCTCGAGCGAGGCCATACCAAGGTAGGTATGCTTGAGTTTGGCTCAAAGGGCGCGCTCATCCGGAGAGAGTGGCCTAGTCTCCATGGCAACATCCAAGTGGTAGATGATCTCCTGCGCTGTCAAAAGCTGCAGTTTCACCGAGCCCACCTTCTTTTATGCCCAACTCATCAGATGTCTGGTGGTACGCTTAAGTTTAGCAACCAACCTCCTGAAGGGGCTAGGGTCCCCGTCGATTGTTTTCCAGGCTGCTGTAACAGCTTCTTTAAAGCCATCCAGCTTCAGCCAAAATTTCTCAAACTAGAACCGCCCCCTTCCGGCGGCTACCGGTGTGCATTCCAGGAGCAATGGGCTGTGATCTGAGATGACCGTCGAGAGGCATCGCAGGGAGCAGCTGTAGTATAGCTCATCCCATTCAGCCATGCAGAACACCCTATCGATCATAACCAGTGTAGGGGTTTCACGTTCGTTCGACCATGTGATTCTCCTGCCGTGGAGGTAAATCTCCTTCAGCATGCAGTCGTTTAGAAACCTTCTAAAATGACCCATCATGCGGCGGTGAAGGTTTCCATTGTTCATATCCTCATCCCGGTATATCATACTGAAGTCGCCGCAAAGGACCTAGGGGCCCTAGTGTGCAACTCTAATCGCCTGAAGCTCGTCAAGGAAGGCAATCTTAGCCGCTTCATCCCGACGTTCGTAGACGCAGGTGAGCCACCAAGGTGTTCCATTAGTGGGCGAGACGTGGGCCTTCACACTATTCGCATCCATGTGTGTGCTGTCAAGCTGCACCACCCTACTCTTCCACGCTAAGATAATACCACCTCTAGTATCGGTCATGGGAAATAGAAGTAAGCGTCAAAATCCGCTCCTAGGGTTTCCATTACAATAGAAAGTGATACAACAACAAGTTTAGTTTCCTGCATACAAACAATGGACGCATTTGGCGTAGCGAAAATGCTCCGAACACCTGTGCGTCGCGTGCAATCGTTAAGACCACGCACGTTGCCCACCCACACATTAGGGTTATATGACATCGTAACAACCAAAACACCTGATAGGGAGAAGCCGGTCAGACCACCAGAAGGTGGCCACCCTATCCACTTGACATCTCCAATGCAGGTGGCGCACACCCTCTAATCACGGAGAGGCTCCAACCGCATCGATCATGTCGTCCATGAGAGGGGTCTCAAACATCCTGTGGAACGCCTCAAGGGCCATGTAGGAGGGTGCCTCGTCCTCGGAAATGATGCCCAACTTCCTTAGGAGGTTGCGGACCGCCTTCTGCTCTGTGTTCAGCCCCCTGGCTGCTTTGCTATCCTCGAGCTCCGGTGGGGTTGGAAGTTGAGCTCCATGAGGCGGAGCTACATTGGTTGGGCCAGCAGAAGTGTGTCGGACCGCAGCCGGCGGTAGCCAGGAACTCCCCAAGGTCTTGGGACGTGCCGCATGTGGGGTGCTAGTGGGACTGGGGTAGCCGAGACCAAAGACCTTCTGAGGACGGGACGGGTGGGTGGTGAGGCTGGCTTGGCCCCTAACTGCGGGGGTGCCGATGTCTGTGATAACGGTGTAGTCGTGGTTGCACATGCGCCTACCCCTAGCTTGTCCACGTCGAACAGCCAGTCTAGCATCCTGAGCTTGCCTCCCATCATGGTCTCGGATGGTCTGTCCTGCACCCCGACTGTGCTCTCTCCTTCTTCGGCACGCCATCACCAACCTTTGCGCGTGGCGGGCTATAAACCACGAGTGTCGTGGACTGGGCCAGGTTACCACGCTGCGCGTCGTCCTGGGTCGGCTGCAAGCAAGCCTCGTAGTCGAAACCGGCCTGCTGCCCCAGGCCCTACACTAACCAAGATTCGTTGGTCGTCGTAGACGCATCCTAAGCCCTTGGTGCCTCGGCGCGGATCAACAGTTGGCCACTAGTGGGGCCCCGCCAACTCGCTCCACAACCAGACAAGCTGCAACAAGATGAGAATCGCCGCCACCAACTCCCGTCCTCAAAAGCGAAAGAGGAACAGGAGTAGCGGGAGCGTCCCGCTCAAAGCCAGCCACACCCGTGCCAGCTGCCAAAGCGGCGGAGGCAGCATCAGCTTTTGACCGGCAAAGTGCGCGTATGTGTCGTTGCTTCCCGCATTGTTTCTTCTGGCTACACGACAGAACATGCGCCTCCCCGTCGTCTGCCTCATCCAGGATGAGTTGGCGAGGAACATTCTGTGGCGAACCCACCCTCGCTTGGCGGTTAGCGCCGACAGGCTGTGTGTCAAGGGCGTCAGGACGCTTTGACAAAGCTACTTTGTGACCTCCGCGCCTCCTCTATCAGCGACACGACGAGCTCGCAGCGGGCCCACCAGTCGCCGAATGTGACGCCTCCAGCTGATGGTGGCATTACCCGCCCCCTTGACCAGCAGCGTCACCACATGCTCTTCCATGGCCCTCGTCGGTGCCAGGCGCCGCGCCTCCGAGGGGGAGAGAGTCGGGTACGCCTTATCATAGGTGTAGCGCCTGGAAGTGGGGTATCCCGGTGAGGTACCATCGTCTCCGCCGCCACCCGAGCCCGGGGGTCGCCGCCCATAATCCGTGAAACCGGTGACATGCATGATCAACGGGTGTATCAAAGTCGACACCTGCGGCAGGGTCATCGCTCTCGCCAGCGCCGCCATCGTCTTCGCGGACGGCATCACATTGGGCTCCACAATGTGGAAGTCCACCTCCCTGGGAATGAGAGCACCATGCCGAGAGCTAGAACGTCTCCATGTCGGTGCGCGAGTGGGTGAGCGAATCGAGGCGCTCAACCCACGAGTTTGGCACCAACATCGTCTCTGCCGCAGCCATACTCCAGGCGTTGGTCATAAGCCCCTCTATCTCCAAGTTGACGTGGACTCTGAGGCTGCCGACGGTAGCGTTCGAGTGGTGCAACCATGGCCTCACCCGCATCCGGAAGAATGGTGATTGTATGACCTGGTCCGCCAAGACATGGTCGTAATCCTCCCGTGCAACGAAATACACCAGCATCGAGCCTTCACCGTGGCGATGAACGGAGAATACCTCGGGAGGGATATTGAAGCCCTCCTCGATGGCGATCGCCACGTCCTCTAGCGAGGCGTCCGTCCTCTCGCCAATGAAGACACCGACAAGTGCGTTTTGCAGAGCTTGCTTAGCGTCGTCGACCTTGGTGGTGCGCATGAAGATGCATGCGTTACGCGCAGGTCTCCGGCCATGCCCCCGGAAAGCCAGTGCCTGTGGAGAGGGCGCAGTGTCACAGCGTGGGCGGCTACCCGCCAGTAGCAAGGGAGCCACCAGAGCGCTCATCCACCAGCGCTAGCGGTAGCAGCGCACCTCTACCCGCTCCGTCCACCTCGCAGTTGGCCTCGCCACTGGCCGCCGGCGTGCATTGTGATTTGCGTCATGGCGCCGAAGCGTTACGCGCCACCGGGGCCCTCTCTGTGGCCGGCGCGCCCCGCACACCTTGCCTGGCAGCGGAGGTCTTCATCTATCGCGCGCCCATTTGTCCCGCAGGTGCGGCCACCGCCAGTCGTGCTCTGTCTCGACCGACCTGGTTATGGGCACGACTAGACAAGCCACCCCCGCGCTCGTAGCGCGCGTGTCGCTGACAGGAGAACAATCATGGCGCCGCTTTCTCGCCGGCTCGTCGCCCTCAGCTGGGGGAGTGCGGGGACGCGAGAGGCTGCACTCCCTCGACATGTGCCCTACTTTGCTGAAGTGGATGCAGACTGACCCCGTAGGGAAGTCCTTCGCCCGGTGTCTGATACATTGCAAATGTATCTATAATTTTTGATGTTCCACGCTTGGTTTTATCTACTTTCTTGTGTTTTGTCCACACTTTGGAGTACTTTTTATATGATTTTTTGGACTAACCTATTAATAAGAGCCACAGTGCTAGCTGCCTGTTTTCTGCTGTTTTTGGTTCCAGGAAGTCAGAAAATGAATATTCTCGGAATTGGACGGGACAAAAGCCAAAGTCATTATTTTACCGGGGGACACACGGAGCCATAATACGAGACGGAGAGGGGCAGAGGGCTGCCACACCACCTGGCCATGCGGCCAGGCCAGGCCCACGCCAGGGGGTGGTGTGGCCGCCTCCAGCACCCCCTCGACCTCTCCTTCCGCCTATAAGATGCCTCCAACACAGAAACTCTAAGTACGCGATCAAAATTCTATAAAAGAGTCTGTAGCCGTTGTTGTCTCTGTCCCTAGATCGGGAAGGATCTGAAGCTCTTCCCGACACCCTGCCGGAGAGGGGAATTCACCCTGGAGGCCTTCTTCATCATCATGCAAGCCTTCAGTGTGATGTGTGAGTAGTTCATCTCTAGACTACGGGTCCATGTAGTAGCTAGATGGCTGGTTCTCCTCCTTTGTGCTATCATGTTTAGATCTTGTGAGCTCCGTTCATGATCAAGATCATCTCTTTGTAATTCTGCATGTTGTGTGTGCGGGGATCCGGTGGATATTGAGATGCTATTTCAGATTGATTATTGATTCTATCATGTCTTTGTTATTTGTGATCGTGCATGCTTTCCGTTGTTAGTAGCTATCTTGGCCAAGTAGATGCTAGCAACTGTAAGAGTTAGTATTTATGCTCGATAGTGGGTTCATGCCTCTGGTAATCTGGGGAAGTGACAGAAATCTCTAAGGTACTAGATGTGCTATTGCTACTAGGGAGAAACAATAATCCTTTGTTCATAGAACAATCATATTGTTTACTTTACACGCAATTCGTAATGCAAATATCTGTTGCTTGCAACTTAATACTGGAGGGGGTTCGGATGATAACCTGAAGGTGGATTATTAGTCATAGATGCAGTTGGATGGCGGTCTATGTATAATGTTGTAATGCCTAATCGAATCTCAAAGGAGTCAAGATGATTATTATATGCTTGTATGCTTTCTCGATGTTTGTCAATTGCCCCGCTGTAATTTGTTCACCCAGCATGTTATCTATCTGAAGGAGAGCCACCTCTAGTGAACTATGGACCCATGTCCTTTATTTTACATTCAATCTACAAATTGTTTACTGCTTTGTGTTTACTTTCTGCAAACATTTACTTCTTTCCATTCGATACGTTTAATCCTTTGTTTTCAGCAAAACCGGTGAGATTGACAACCTCATCGTAAGTTGGGAGAAAAGTTCTGTGGTTGTGTTGTGTAGGTCTCGACGTTGATGCTGGCACCGGTAGTGCGCCCTGCCAACGTTCAGCTAGCTACACCTTTGGGGTGTTTCCTTGCTCCTACTGGATTGATAGCCTTGGTTTCGTACTGAGGGAAAACTTGTTGTTGTGCTCATCATACCTTCCTCTTGGGGTTCCCCAATGAGCTCAATATATTTTGGGCCATCAAGCATATTTTCTGGCACCGTTGCCGGGGAGTCAAGCACATCTTCACAAGGGGAGTCCCTCATAATCAATTTCTTTCCTTTGTTATTTTTGTTTTGCTTAGTTTACTTTTGTTTTGTTTGCTTGTTTCTTTATCAAAAACACACACAAAATTACCTTTACAAGTTTGCTTTCTTTATTAAAAACACAAAAAAATAAAGTCTCATTTAGTTGTTACCTCTTCCTTAGCTCACCATGTTGATCCTTAAATTCACCCTGAAAGACCTTTCAATAGGTAGTGGTTCTATAATTGGGAAAGATAATATTGAAGAATTCTTGAATCATGTTAGTAAACATGAGGATATTGTGGATAGATCCCTTGCAGAACTTGCTCCAAACTATGAGATTGATGCAGCTTCTTTAGTTCACATGTTGGAAGCTAGGTTTTTTAACCTTAACCCCTTAATGCAAGTAATGTTTCTTAAACTTAAAGAAATTGAGGACCCCGAAAAGAGGGATTTTATTCTAGAAACTTTGCTTAAGGAATTCTATGATGTTGCCAAGGAAGCTAGAAAAGTCTTTGAACGTTTTAATATGCTAGGCTCATGCGTAGATGTTATTGGTACACGAGAAAAGATGGACAAAACCGAACCTAATGGGGAGGAACCTAAGATACCGATACCTTTTAAACTAGTAGCAATGCATGAAGCCATAGAAAAGAATCTTGATTGGATTGTTCCTGAAAACCCTTTTAATGAAAATAGTGAACCCAAGAGCATTGAGAGAGGATCCTCTAGAACTTATTTGGATGATATACCTTGCCTTGTGGCAGATATTTCTGGTATTAATCTTAATGCTTCTTCATTTGAGAACAATTGATTCTTTTTCTTGCTTCTTATACCTAACTTAAAGGCGTTAAAGGAAAGTACTTATTGGGAGATAACCCAAAAGTTTTAGATGAGTATTGAAAGTTATTACCTCTATAATAACCTCTCCTTATCCTTTTTATTTGCTTTTTGTGCCAAGAGTAACCTCTAATGAGAGAGAAGTAATGATTGGAAAAGTTGTTGTCCAGAAACAGATTTCTCTGCTTCACCGTAAATATTCGTGTAAACTCTCTGTACGTCCTTTGGAGGCGTGCATTTTTGTGCTTATGCCCCAGGTTGATATATAACTTTCGTTAGTTCAATAATTTTTGATTTGAGCAACAGAAGGTCTTCGAAAAAATTCGTCTTTACCTGCTGGTCTGTTTTGACAGATATCTGCCATTTTCTGCATATGCTTCTTGTTGGTTCCTTTTTGACTTATTTTGGAGAATTTAGCTTTTTGAGGGAAGTGATACAGTAGCTTGTGTTTTAATGGAAATTTTATTAGTGTTAGAGCTGAACCTAAAGACTTATTATCTTGAGTGCACTAATGTTGCTAATAAAGATTGTGTGCAGTTTTGTATGAAGGAAAAATTTCAGGTGTACGAAAGGAATGAGTAATAAGATGAAGGATGGACTAAAGCTCAAGCTTGGGGATGCCACGCGTGTCACCCCAATAAATATCCAAGAAGTACAAGCATCAGAGGTTGGGGATGCCCAAGGCATCCCCTTCTTCATCAATAAAAATTCCAGGTTTCTTCCAAACGCTTCATTTTTATTGTTTCATGCACAGTTGTGTTGTTCTTGGAGCGTCTTCTTTTTCGTTTTCGTTTTGGTTTTTCGTTTGCTTTGTTTTCTTAGTTTTCTGAATAAATTGGTTGGACCCCCTCTTTCATACATTGGTTTTCAAATAGTTTGGTTTGGATTGGAAAAGAGTAGGAAAGTTCATGCTTAAGTGGTAAAGAGAGCTTGTTTTTGACTGTGGCATATGCTTTATCATGCCATGCTTGGTATTGTTTTGTCTTTATGCTTAGTATTCTTTGTTGTAGCATGACTTGTTATAAATAATTGAGATTGCTTAATGTGCCTTGGATGAATCATGCGTTGTTTTAGCATATTAAAGCATAGTATTGTGGTATTCTCCTTTGATACTTTATTTGGGTTGACTTGGCACATGCTCACACCATATTATGACTATCCCAAGTCACCATAGCCTTGATGATCCTTTAGTTTTCAACTAGTAGTATCACTTTATGCTTTGATCAATGATGTTTTGTCGCTCTGCATTATTATGGCCATTATTTCTCTCTTAGGTTGTTGCTCCCAGTCTTTTGCTAGCCTCCACAACCAAGTATGAGTTCCACTCATGCATCCAATTCCTTAAACCAAGTTATTCCAAAGAGTCCACCATACCTACCTACTAGCTTATGCTATGCCAAGTATATTCATGCTTTTGTTTACCTTCCAAATTAAACTTGTTATGTGAAAATTAGTGATTAAAGCTCTCACGAACTTGATGGCACACTTTACTTTTCTTGCATTTAATAAACTTGAACCATTGGGTCCATCTTTGTTGTGTATATTCTTGCGCTTTATAATTTGAAATTAGCAGAACCATGTATCATGGAGAACGCTTTCAACATTGCACTTGTACTTTGTACCCCATTGATATCATGTTCTTTTGCTTATGGATCCCGGCGGTGTGAAATAAAAGTGGAACTTGTAAGATCATGGAGTTTGTATGTGTGTTAGAGAAACGCCTGGGCCGCTAGCCTAAGCCATGCCTAATCATGGTGGAAACTTGCAGCATCACCATAATGAGCATTCTACGAAGCATCATCAATAAAAACCTATGCAAATAGCAAACAAAAAGATCGCTGAGATGCTCATTGTCTGCTTGCCTTGTCATTTTGATTATGGGATAGCTCCTGTATCATGTGCAAGGGGTACCTCGTTGGCGGTTCTTTATGATACACATGTACTTACAATGACAAGAGCTTACTCGTGACTAAAGTTGAGTAGCATGAGGTTCGGTCTTCGTAAGTAAGGGGTATGAGACTTCGGTTTATAACTTGTCAAGCATATCCTCTTAGTTGTGTCACTTTAACCTTAATCACCTTCAAGATGCTTATGATAGGGGCAATGAGAGCTGAAAGCTAACAAGTACCATAATTTTTGTAAGCTCTTTATCAGACTTGAATCCCTACTTTCTTCTATGAAGGCCTTTATTTTACTTTTATATTGAGTCTCCACCGTCTATCTTTATGCACCTACTTTGAGAGCATAGTGGCCATTTTTAGTTCTATGTGCATTGTTCCAAGACTAGTTGATTGATGCATAACTTGATATTGCTTCTTTTAAACTATTTGTATCTAGTCACTCTTATGAACTTTGAAGGTGTCCTATGCATTTATGTTTTGCTACTCTATGAGGGACAAGCTGAATGCTACTATGCTATGTTTTATTTATGTGAAACAAACAAACGTCTTGCAAAGCATTGTTATTCATGAATCTTTTGTTTATGCCTTTTCATGTTGCAACATAGTTTCTTTGTCTTATTGCTACAACTTTGTCTTTCATGTTATGATTGAAGTACTATGATCCCAGCTTTGAATGTTTTACAAATACTTTGATCAAGTTTATGATGGTGCATGTCACCTCAAAAATTATTCTTTCTTTTTATCACTTACCTACTCGAAGACGAGCAGGAGTTAAGCTTGGGGATGTTGATACATTGCAAATGTATCTATAATTTTTGATGTTCCACGCTTGGTTTAATCTACTTTCTTGTGTTTTGTCCACACTTTGGAGTACTTTTCATATGATTTCTTGGACTAACCTATTAACAAGAGCCACAGTGCCAGCTGCCTGTTTTCTGCTGTTT
Source organism: Avena eriantha (assembly GCA_910589775.1). Classification (NCBI taxonomy): domain Eukaryota; kingdom Viridiplantae; phylum Streptophyta; class Magnoliopsida; order Poales; family Poaceae; genus Avena; species Avena eriantha. The sequence continues at coordinate 151,868,208 of OU342743.1, forward strand.
TTGGTTCCAGGAAGTCAGAAAATGAATATTCTCGGAATTGGACAGGACAAAAGTCAAAGTCATTATTTTACCGGGGGACACATGGAGCCAGAATACTAGACGGAGAGGGGCCAGAGGGCCTCCACACCACCTGGCCGCGCGGCCAGGCCTGGCCCGCGCCAAGGGGTGGTGTGGCCGCCTCCAGTACCCCCCTCAGCCTCTCCTTCCGCCTATAAGATGCCTCTGACATAGAAACCCTAAGTACCTGATCAAAATTCCACGAAAGAGTTTGTAGTCGCCGTCGTCTCTGTCCCTAGATCGGGAGGGATCTGAAGCTCTTCCCGGCACCCTGCGTGAGTAGTTCATCTCTGGACTACGGGTCCATGTAGTAGCTAGATAGCTGGTTCTCCTCCTTTGTGCTATCATGTTTAGATCTTGTGAGCTCTGTTCATGATCAAGATCATCTATTTGTAATTCTACATGTTGTGTTTGTGGGGATCCGATGGATATTAAGATGCTATTTTAGATTGATTATTGATTTTATCATGTCTTTGTTATTTGTGATCTTGCATGCTTTCCGTTGTTAGTAGCTATCTTGGCCAAGTAGATGCTAGCAACTCCAAGAGTTAGTATTTATGCTCGATAGTGTGTTCATGCCTCTGGTAATATGGGGAAGTGACAGAAATCTCTAAGGTACTAGATGTGTTGTTGCTACTAGGGAGAAAACAACAATCCTTTGTTCATAGAACAATCGTATTGTTTACTTTACACGTAATTCGTAATGCAATTATCTGTTGCTTGAAACTGAATACTGGAGGGGGTTCGGATGATAACCTGAAGGTGGATTATTAGTCATAGATGCAGTTGTATGGCGGTCTATGTATAACGTTGTAATGTCCAATCGAATCTCAAAGGAGTCAAGATGATTAGTATATGCTTGTATGCTTTCTCGATGTTTGTCAATTGCTCCGATGTAGTTTGTTCACCCAGCATGTTATCTATCTTAAGGAGAGCCACCTCTAGTTAACTATGAACCCCGGTCCTTTCTTTTACATTCAATCTACAAACTGTTTACTGCTTTGTGTTTACTTTCTGCAAACTATTACTTCCTTCCATTCGATACGTTTAATCCTTTGTTTTCAGCAAAACCGGTGAGATTGACAACCTCATCGTAAGTTGGGGACAAAGTTCTATGGTTATGTTGTGCAGGTCTCCATGTTGCTGATAGCACCGGTAGTGCGCCCTGCTAATGTTCAGCTAGCTACACCTTTGGGGTGTTTCCTTGCTCCTACTGGATTGATAATCTTGGTTTCGTACTGAGGGAAAATTTATTGTTGTTCTCATCATACCTTCCTCTCGGGGTTCCCCAACGAGCTCGATATATTTTGGGCCATCAGTGTCCCAGCTTATGGCAGAGCAGACAGAGGCGGTCATAAGGCTCGTACGCCCGAGGCTCACGGCCTACGCACGCTACCCGCATCGCGACCACTTTCTTCCCAGTGCGGCATCCTCGCTTACGCTTGCTCTTGGGTTGCTCCCATGGCGCGACGTCGTGGCCCTCGAGCGCATCGTTCGAGTTGTTGAGCTCATCGATAGCCATGGAAGTGGGTGTGGGCTTCCGGTGTATCTCCGAGAGGGGCGCTCGCAAGGGTTCGACCTGTGTTGCCGCGTGCTTCCCCTTGAGCATGTCCCTGTAGGACGGCAACAGCGAGTTGTCGGAGTCCGAGTCGTGTCCACCGCGTCAACGGTCCTCATGGCCACATGGGCCATCTTCGGCATCCATATGGAGGTCAAGGGGGAAGCAGGCTTCGTCAACACCGTCACCAGAGGGGAGGGAGGCTGGGAGGAGGAAGGGGAGTGGTCGCCGGGGCCGACGTGGCCACCGGCGGGGGGGAGGGGGGCGGGAGGTAGGGGGCTCGCATGAGGAGTGGGTTTCTGCTGCGTCTCCTCCCCTCTCCCACTCTCTACATCTTGTCTCTGGTTTGTATATTTTTTTTGAATTGCTAGTTTGTATATAGTAATACTAGCTGAATGCCCGTGCGTTGCTACGGTCACTTATTTTTTTTCTATTATTATGTGTAAATATAAAACACACACACAAATCTTCTCCTATTGCTCGACCGTCAAACTACTTTGTCAATCATAATCATGGTCGGTACACGACGCGTGAGGGAAAGAGAGAGGTGGCGGCAATCGTAGACCCATCTAGGGTTTTGTCCATCTCGCTAGCGATGTCGTCGGCCTGCTCCTCCTCCGATGGCCTTGGTGTCTTGGAGGTGTGGCGGACCATGGCCTCTCAAGAATGTTCACGTTCTTTGTTTATACTATTTCCGGTGTCTTTTTTGGGATGTTGAGGTGGCGGCTATGTCCGGAAGTCAGAATAAGGTCTTCCTCGCCCTATCGTTGGCGGAGCGCGCGCGAAGCTGTGTGTCCGCTGGATCTCTTGAAATCCGGTTGTTTTTCGTATTCGTTGGTGTGGTTTGAGGTCAGTCTCTTCCGATCTATGGTTATCATCTTTGGCAATGGTTATTGTTCTGTTGTGCTGGTCCTTTGTTGCCTTAGCACGCCGACTTCACGTTCGTCTACTATAACAATCTCTACTATGAGAAGCTTTGCACGACTTCGGTAATGGCGGGGCAGGGCCCACGGCGCGCCTTCAGCTCGGTGCTAGTGTATGTAGTCGTCGCTAGGGAGTCTCACGACCTATTTGTAATTTTTATTACTTTTGAGCTTTTTTATACGGTTGTTGATGATTATTAATTGATCGGTGAAATTACGCAAAAAAGCATAATCATGGTCATGTCTTAATCAATTCCTATCCTCAAATATTCCAGTTGGTTGTGTAGCGGAACTTCATATGTTTCTCTATTTGGTTAATAGGTAATAAGGTTGTGTGTCGCTACTGGTCGATTTTTGTTAAATATTGTACCAAAAAAGATGATCAATACACAAGCCAAGCCATGATAGATTAAGCTTTTTTGAAAATTCTGAATCAGCGTTGTCGACATATTAGGGATAAATGGTTTTCCTAATCATTATTAGTAAAATTACGCGTAAATAAAATTGGTTCTTAATATGCTTCTGTTTGAAGATCCAGTGCTACTGTCCATGTTGCACTTTGCGTATCATGTTCCTCATGTGCGTTTACTGCACTTAGCGACTCGTCTCCATCAAAATTCTCTGTTGTCATCGCAGGTCTCCGATTGAACTTGGTTTGACAAGTACTGGCTCACAATATATTTTTTAACCAGGTAAACCTCATAGCTGAAATTTTCAAACCTGGCATTCTCATCCAGCACGTCATGATCGGCATGAAACCAGGTACCCAGGCTAGCATGTACTCCCTCCGTTTCAAAATATAAGATGTTTTAGCTTTGTGAAAGGAGTGTATCTAGACCTTTTTTAATGTGTAGGTTCATTTAACAACAATGGATAGCATGACATAAGAGAAGTGTAAGGATAAAATGTTCATGGACATCATGCATCTCTCTTAACGGATATTCTTTCTGAATTCTTCTTTAAGAGCTAATTTGTCTAATTTTTCAAGAATGTCTGCATGCATAACATTAATGGTGTTACACAAAATTGTATAGAACTGCATATTTCAAAACGATGGAAATAAAATACTGAGTACATCAACGTACATGTACATGTCAGCTCTAAACACCATAGACGACTCCCAACAGGCTGTCTTTTCTGTTGTCTGTAGAAACCTGAAACTCGTAACTGTATGAAATTAGAAATTATTGGTGTTCATCAACATTGTTATTCTTGAGGTAGTTGTATTGTATCATCTACATTCTCTAAATAATTAGACAGTTTCTTTGCCGATTCTTCAGCCATTCATGTCCTCAGATCTGATTCCCCTCTCTGAGTTTGAAATTTGTGGATCAGAATCACCGAACTTATCATAAAAGAGAAGGGAATAGAAAATGAGATGCAAATAAATTATCAAATCAACGCATATAGCAGATCCATCGATGTTAATCTTCCCGGTATTGAAGCAAGCAAGGGCGTCCAGCACTCCGAGGCTCCGCCTCCTCCAGGCTCCAGCAATGGATCGATGTTGATCCCCCACGGCAGCAAGTCCGCTACACCCTCCCCGCACCTGCCTCCTCTACCTCCCCCTCCCATGTTGCGGCCCTCCCCCGTCCCCTCACTGCCAACCCGTCAGCCCTGCCATATCTCCTCCATTTTCGCAGGCAATGCATAGGCTCGTGGGCGGGGTTAGGCAATTCGTGAGCAGCGACGGCGGCTCCACTAAGTTGGCGCCGGTCAGGCAGGGGCTGGGCCCCTGGGGTGGCGGGTGGCGGGTGGCGGCCGCCAAGAACGTTGCAGTGCGGTAGCAAGAAACCATGGGGTTGCAGTTTGACTGCTTCTGACGAGCAGGTCAGGACATCACCAAATCGGGAGGCCTCGGGGAAGGAGGCTCGGCGGAAGGGGACACCCCAACCCGTCCCTGCATCCGTAAGGACAGTCGGTGTCCATCCATGTATCCCTATGGCCGGCCGGCGGGATACGACAGCTCGGCCCCTCTGAACCCTGCAGAACAAGGTCGGGATCGGGACACCGCCGTGACGTGATCTAAGCCTGCACGTAGGTCTTCATCGTGGAACACCCTTGTTCTAATTCGGGACATAGGACACCGCCGTTTTGGAGCTAAGCCTGGGCGTAGGTCATCGTCGTCGAATTGCCTAGAGGGTGGCAGTGGGGAATAGGGATCGGCAGTATCGGGGCCTCAAACGAACCGTCCAATTTCCGGTGGCAAGGTGAGTAATATGTCCCAAACGCCAGAGGCAAACTCGTCCAGAATAACGTCAGACAGAAAACTCCATACGACGAACCTACCTCAATCAAAATTATAGGATAGACTAGTAACGTGCCCGTGCCCGTAGCGGAAAATTAAAAATATGCTTCCTCCGATCAAAAATAAGTCGAGTCCACAAATATATCACCAGCAAACAATGAAATAGTTTTATCAGCAAAATAGCAAAGCTGTAAACTCATCTTTTGTATGCTTGTTAGAAGGAATGGACTTAACATGATCTGGCACAATACATCCTCAAGGTGCAAAATTTTACTAAAGACAACATTTTTTTACAAAAAAATTCGGTTTAAGGATCCCACATTGTAAACAAGGCACCTGTAATTTTTCCATGGCTATTTCATGACATACGGATATCAAAACACTACCGTCAAGATATTAATATACTGCTCTCATCCAATCCATAGGTTTCAGTCTGCTCAAGATCGCTTGTACAAAACACATTGTCGTAGGTGCTTCTAGTTGCAGTCAAAGCAATTCTCATAAAAACTTCTCAAAGTCTACGAGGACTCCATAAACCTGTTACCACAAATAGGCATTAGAATTGCATTTAAAATTAAAAAACCAAGGTATACAATAACAGCTAGATGATGTTGTGTGAAACAAGGTGCAAAAGCTTAGCAATACCAGCAGTGGAAGCATACAGATGCCAATGCCATGTATGACTCTAAACGAACGAGCATACTATGTAGAAATGTTTTTAGTGACATGAGTTCTTTGCCAACGAATTAATTATATCATGCACCCAAATAATAATCTTTGTCAATAAAATAGGAAGTTGTATCGAGACATACTACTACACCTTAAAGATGGTTAAATTATGTTTTGGCTGGTTCTAAAATAATAAGACATAAAAATGGTTAAATTATGTTTTGACATGTTGTAAAATAATATGACATAAAAATGGTTAAATTCTGTTTTGGCATGTTGTAAAATAATAAGAAAACGTTGCCGGTCTCTACCTTCACAACGATGGCGGAAGAAGGTAATAGGGAGATAGATGTATGGTAGCCTGCAACCTACATTACCAAACATAAACAACAGATGTGAGAATTTCTATCCTTTGATGAAAGATCATGTGAACGTTTAGTTTGTAAGAACACTACAAGACTCAGTGGAACACAACAAAAGTTACAATCTGAAACAATGTAAATAAACTAAATCTAGGCTATATGGAGGTCTGCAAGTCTCAGGTCTCCCCTTATATAAACAAAAATAGAAGACACCAATCAGGTTGATAAGTCATGAACGCACATATTTCCCCATCATCTGGAAAAAATAAAGAGCAGACACACTGCAAGAGGATAATGGCAGAATGATTCTTCTACTATCTAGGATCATATCAAGTACAAACATCTAAACACGCACACTTGTTGTGTACCTTGTAAAATCTGAATATAAATGAGATTTGACGATTTTCATGATGTCCTTGAGTTTCTCCACAAGCTCTGTTATTTCTCCACATACCGATATGCTTCAAATTGATTCTCCAACTGATTAAGGATACTACTTGGATAACAAAACTGACAACTAAACCTGGAAATTTTCCACTTATCTGTGCACAAATTTCATTTATCTGTACACAAACTGACAACTAAACATGGTTAGGAGAAGTCTCACATTGTCACATCGACTTCAGCCTCATGATTCATGGATGAATAATTCAGTTCTAGTGACGGTGAGTATAATATTGAGTACTTATTCCCACATTAATTTTCCTTCTAAGATGTCCCATCCATGAAATAGATCAAACAACAACATGTTGCTAACAACTTGTCCTCGTGGCATACACTAAAAAATATCCATGACCCTGAGCAATGGCAGATTCATTTTTTTATAAAACTTGGTTTAACATATGCATGTATTGTTTTCTAGGTGCATCTCTTATTTGGTCTAGCCATCTTATATAGACAATTAAAAATGTGACCAAATTTCCTTGCAACAAAAGGCATGTAAATCCATGCATCATCTTGACATAACTATAAATTTTCCCACCAGCAGAACATGTACCTAAATAGTACACCCCTCCAATCCAGACCAAATAAGGTGAAGTGGCTTAATCGATAGAGTGCAGAAATATTCGGAAAAAAAGAAGTGTAGATATACAACCAACTATAGTAACAAGAACTGGCTTCGATGGACTAAATGGATGAACAATCAAATTATATTTGCCTTGCCAACAATTATGCGCCCATCTGGAAAATCCATAAGAAGCTAGTGACAATGACGGATCCTACAAAACAATGGCCTAAGCTATGTGATCCCAAGGTCACACCGGCTAATATCGCCCCGTCTGACCACTCAGGCATAAATTATGTGTCATGTAGAATTGTTGTGAGATCTCAAATTTGAGTGGAAGTTATGTCCTCGACTCCTGGACATCATACAAGAGGACCATGGCCATGTGTCCCGAACCCTTGGCATATTATTCCTTTCACTTGCATTGAAATTGTAAAGGCATAGAACCAGCTAGTAAGAGAAGTTCAGTGGGACGCTAAATAATGTAGGACGGAAGGGGCACTTGCCAGTGCCAACATCACATCCTTTGTGATCTAGGGCAGTACCGTGAGCTCCTCGTCGCCGCTCCCACACAGAGTCAGAGACATAATCCAGGAAGAGAACTCGGTAGAAGAGGCAGTGACGGTATGCCATTTTTTACATGATGGGCATCTTCCTATAAACATCCTCTTCTAGAAACTAAATATACACGCATCAGCAAGAAAATAATTAAAATATTCTAATTCTAAATTCAGAACTTAAGTATACTAACAACAAATAGCAACGCTATGGCACAAGTGCAAATTATAAATTTGGTGTCTCCTCTTCTTAGGAAATATCTGATTAATCCATCTAAAGGTCCATAATATGATTAACAAATAAGAAATGTGCATATCTCAAATAAAAAAGATGCCATGTCATGAAAATTCTAGAGTAAAATTCAAAGTGGCAAAGAGTGACACGCTAGTTCTGGAAAAAACATATGCACGATATTTAGATATTTAGCCCTGGGAAAAAACCCTAGCCTAACCAACATAAATTATGAAACTCAAACAACAAGTAAATTTGAGTTGTTCGACGTCTCCCAAATTCCGACTGAACTGACTTTGGATCATATGTATTTTCTTAAGGCAAGGGCATACACGAAAGAAGAATCTCCAAGAGACGGGTGTAACAAGCACCTTAACACGTCAACTAATCTTGCGCTAGCTAAAAGCATAGATTGAAACCAGGAATTAAAATCAGCTTAGCTATTAACACGAAGCCTATTTTTGTGCTATGCAAAAGAAACCGGAAATATCACTATGGAATGCGGAATTTACCTAGAATAAATACAACGGCACCTCTGTTTCCACCCAAGATGTTCTCACTAACCTCCTGCAATAGGACATTTGAATCCAGCAAATAAAACATGTGAGCATTTAATCCAAGATTGCCACATATCCTTGCTTTTTTAGGTCAAGACTTGTATTAAGCATCAGGATCAGGATACATGTTAACAACAAAGACAACAATAAAAGGTAGGACATGCCCCAGCTAGAGATTACTAAATATAGACTCTAGGCAATCTTAGTAAATTCATGAGCCAGATTATTACATACTCTACCATCATACTTCAAACTACAGCCATTGAGCCGGCTACTATTATTCCTGATGTCTTTGACATGCTCTACGGCGAGAAGAAGTAGAATAGTACACTTTGTTTATCACTGTATAGTACAGTCCGACATAAAACTGATTGGGATATTGTAGATCACTGGGTTTTTTCTTCCTAATCAGGGAGCATGCTTCAGCATTAAAGCTTAGGGAGCATGCTTAGGGAAAGGGAAAAAGTTAATATTAGGTAGATTCAACACGTACGCTGGTTTTTGTGATTCCTGACCAGGGATGCAATCAGAACCCATATGTTAAACAATTCGGTTGCCTTTTCCATCCATGAGTTAGTTCCCTCGTATTTTTGAACATGACCAGGAGGAAAAACTCATAGAAAACAGATTGTTGAAGGCCATCAAATCACCGTCACACCAACACGCTGTGCACACACGCAGAATCGACACAGGTCGGCGGGGACCAGGAAGGCAAGAGAGGAAGGTGATGTCGATGGTAACTTACCGGTGTGGTGGAGGCCGAGGAGGAAGGCGAGGGGTGCTGGCACGGGCATGTCCCTGTGACACACACGCACCACCATGGCCGTCATCGAGGTCGAGCTGCTCGGGTTTGTCTGCAGCGGACCATAGAGGTCCAGGCGACGACGCCTAGTCGCGGAACGTTAAATAATTTAGTGCCTACAACATCATCAATTATGGTTCACTCCCAAAAGCAAAAAAGGAGACAATGTTAAATAATTTAACACATGTTTCGAACAGTTCAAAGGTTGCACAAATAAATGTTGGTTGACTTCCCCACTCTGTGATGTCTACAGTTCAGGCCCTTCTTGGACCTCAATAATGGTGGTTCTAGACCGGCGGGCCTCAATGGCGCGCGGTTCAAATCATAGTTCGATGAATGCTAACTGCCTCCCTCCAAACAAAAAGTATGCACATGTAAAAGCAACAGCTGGTACTGGAGTTGGAGATGTGAGGAGATGACCTGAAAGACTTCAAACTGATGTCCCGGTCCAGGGCAGATGAATATATTTTCTCCCTTCCAAAAGTATTTCCAGAAAACGATAGAGGCACGATCTCCAGGCTGACAAATAGTCTTGCTGCAATAGGAGCCTACGAAGGACATTATGTCAAAGCCACCAGAATAAGCCAGATTGCCGCTAAGCATGGGGAACAACATCGCTGCTACAGTAAGACAAGACCAAATTGATCCAGGGAACATTAGCTCTTCAAAAAACAATTATGCAACTGCTTTAAAATGAGTCTTTCGTTATGGGTTAGCAAGTTAATCACAACCAGACCACCCCTGATTTTAGGCTTAAACGTTAGATCCCAAACAGACAATGATTGGTGTGTTGTTCCATCGTCCTTATTAGTATACATGACTCCTCTAAATCACATACTTATGCAGCTTAAGGGATCACATCAAATATGTAGCCAAAGAACAGTAGTAACAAATTACTCACATACTCGGGTGTATCCTCACAGGCATTAGGAAGAGTCGGGGGCTGCTGTCTCGGTCTCGTCGCCGCAGGATGTGCTTGCATGCCTGTGGCGTGCATCCACCGAGAGAGCCACCTCCGGCACCGCGATCACCACAATGACGGTCTTGATCTCGTCGCTGCAGCCCGTGCTTGTGCACCTCCCCTCCCTCTCCAGAGTCCGTTAGATCTGGGGTACTGAAGTGGCGCACGACGTGGATCTCGGCGGAGATCATGGCCGGGACTACGACCACGATTGGGAGGACGCCGATGGCATGGAGAAGTCGTCACTGCAGTGACTGCTGCGGTCACGCTCAGTGGCCTATCAAAATCGCATCTGCTACGGCAGTGAAGTCGAACTCCATCCTCGCGGCGGCGGTCGTTGTCTCGTCAATGGTGGAGAAGCGGCACTGGTGGAGGGACCTCCCAGCCGCGGCGGCGGGCATGGGGAGGAGGGTGGCAGGGTGGAAGACCGAGTGGACCGGGGAGGTTGCCTGCTGCCTGGTATTCATTGGGCTTGGCCCATCTAGGCGCGTGCGGGGCGAATGGGGAGGGGCGCGACTACGCGATGAAGGATCAGACGGACCTCAAAATGGCAGAAAACGGAACACCCTTATTTGGTGGGAGATACAGAGACAATAGAGATACGGTGGTGGGCAAAACAGTCTAAAAAAATGTTTGACCAAACCCAGCGATCGAAGGAAACAGAGAAAATTTCTCCTGTTTAAGTAGTAGAGAAGATAGATAGGGACTCCAGAAAGGCTCTGATCTATGCTGACAAGAGATGACTCGGTGACATAGGTCGCTTCCTCTGGCCACTTGGGCCTTATCGTAGTAGCAGACAGCGGCAGGCCATAGGCCCGTTTCCCGTCTGTTTGGTCCACACTACCAAATCAGGTCAGCCTAGGCCTGCTCGTCGAAGAAAGAAGCGAAGGGAGGAAATCCCCTGTGAATATACAGTCGAGGGAGTAGTAAAATGATACTCTGAACTCTGAAGCAGAGGGGTTTCGAGGAGGGAGGCAATTAAAGGAAGAAATTACATGTAGCACCAGAACGAGTGAGAAAAACTTTGATTGATTGTGAGAATCAGAAAGCATTTGAAATTCGCTCCCAACCGTGAGCTTCGACTGATTTGAAATTTGCTCCCAACGGTGAACATACAGCAAACGTATACATTGAACAGTTCTGCTGCCTTGCAGAGTTAAATGATAGATTTATTTTTCTTTTTGATAGCGAATTTAAACTTTCAAACAGATGGTCCCTCGTGATCCAACTTCTTCATCTTAAGTCTCACGGGTCTGGCAATAGGATGCAGCAAGCTTGAGGCAGCAACTCCATAACTTGCGGCAAAATCATCAGCATGATCATCATCCAACCTACAAACAAATAGATCACATGACAATTGGAACAACCTTTGAAATGCATCAAATCAATGATAATTAGTTTTCAAGTATAAATTTAGACCATATGCAAAGTTTAGAGTACCATATTCTAGCCACGGAGCTTATGTTATAACTCATCGAAAGAAGAGTTAACTAAATTGTTATGATTCGTCTCTGGTTAGTTGTTTCAACATGGAGAACTAACTAAACACTCATGCTGGAGGTAATAATATTCAGTTTACAGCACCATTCTTGTTACGCTTTACTCTGTATTAGTCCATTACTATGACACAGTAGAGTTTGGTATCAAAAGTATGTGCTAAGATGCGTACCGTCATGGGTGAGTTTCCCTAAAACACATTATATTTATTGCATATCAGGTTCATTTATTTAACCGGTGCACCAAACCTACATATGTTGTTTACAAGCACATTTTTTTAGTACGCAAAACTTAAGAAGTAAATAAAAGTAAACCATCCTACATTTCAAAGGGATATCCAGGGTAGTGACTTAAAAATTTCTATCTCCTTGATATTAATATATCCCCTTTGTCAAAAAAAAGTAACTTAAATTGCAATGGTAGGAGGGAAAATGATGATACTGCAGACTTTTAAGTTTATAAGCAACAATTTATATTGATACCAAAGATAGCAAAATGCGGCTGAGAAATTATAGTCCAGAGAGTATTTTGTTTTTTTTGGTTGGACACCTTCCTGTTAAGATTTTTTTTTATTTCCCGGAAGGATCTTGTCCTGGTCGAAAGGCCAAATAAACTACTTAAGGATAATATGCCAAAGAACAGAATAAAACATATGGATCTAATTAATTTCCAGAAAATGCTGATGGTTCCATTTTTAATGGCCGGAAATCTTACGAGCATCTCGCAAGTTATGCAGTTGCTGCCTCCAAATGCAAAACCTACAAACGAGAAACAAGCAGCAGTTAGCTCAACAATTGGCTATGTATAATTACTGTGCAGTGTTCCCCAGAAAGTAATACGATCTCATGTATCAAACTGATATAACGGATCGAGCATGATATAGTAAGCCATAAGAAAATCTGCATTGACCCTTATATTGTATGTTCCGCAAGAATGAACATAAACTTCTTACCGTGGGTTGTAAGGAACAGTACATTGAATTCAAATAGGGAAAAACAAACTATGTATACATAACTGAAAGCAAGATATGGAAAATCAAGAAAATCTTTGAAAAGCATAGCTGATTTATTCACAACCAAGGCAACCATATCATGTACCATAACAAAATCACGGGTGGTTCAAGGATAGAACTTTGTAACCCAACTTTTAAGTAAATACCTTGATATATAGATCAGATAGTCGCACTGACACCACAGTTAGTGAACTTGCAGCTCCACATCACCCATTGACCTCTCATCACATATAACCCTAGATGACGGGGACAGAAACACAGAGCTGTGGTTGTGTGAAGGTAGGGGTGAGGGGAATCTGCTTTTATAGCCGAAAGAGCACAAATCAAAAGAGGATGTGGGGCCAACAAAGCCTAAAACACAATTAAGAGGTAATTAATTCAATATTAAAGTGAGAAGCAATGTCACAATACACTTGGAGATGAGAGAAAACTCCCACTTGCCTGGAATCAATTTGCTCAGCTTGGAAACAACCACATTTAAGATGAGAGGCTTTTGGGGTTCGAGGGTGGCCATTATTATTATTTTGTACCAGTATGCATATCTAAGGTGTTATGTACATATCGTGGGTAATGAAAAAAGATTTGCCGTTTCCACGTGCGGTTCTGAAGCAAATGTCATTCCACGTTGCATCTCGATCGTCGCTGATACCACCTACGTCGTGCGCCTTCGATCTTGATCGAACCGCATCTCCTGCACAAACCGTAAGACGCAGACGGAAGGAGAACAAGAGGTGGCCTCCTCTCGTGTAGCCGCAGTAGATTTGGGCGAGAAAGAGGATGGGGACGGAGACGACGGGGCCGACAGTTCCTTCATGTGGACTGACCTTTCGATCTTCGTATTTTACTCAGCAAAGTACAAATATGGGTCGCGCATACGGATTAAAATAAACTGACTGGATCCGGAAGAAACACGTAACCACCGAAAAACCGGTTTTTTCCCTGGACGATTCCCTGGGGGAGGGGGGGTACCGAAGCAAGGGTGTTAAGATGATTATAACCTTATAAAATTATACCGTCTTTGAACACTGACAGACAAACTGGGTAGCACCTTTATAACTATTTCACAATTATAGGTCCCAAGGTCTGTCCTTCTGTTGTATATTCATATAATTAAACAAAAATCAAGCGGATTTTTAAGTACCTGATAGAATAAACCTCAGTAATAGCAAGCTATATTGTTTCTGATGTGGCCAACTAGGGCTAGCTAATTTTAACATATTTCGTTCTCTTCAAGGAAAACAATCTGAGACATATTTATTATGCCAGACTTTGGAGATGGAGCCATTAGACATCAGTCATGGTAAATCCGTCATAAGAGTTTCATGCATAGTTAATCGTAGGTAATAATTTCATGCATAGTTAATCATAGGTAATAATTTCATGCACAGGTTAATTCGTATAATACTCCATAATGCAGATGCTTTAGAGCAAGGGCAATAGTAGAGCCAGCTGCTGGCTATAAGAGAATATCATTTTGCGGCCCGAAAGTTGGGGTAGCCCCAGGCAACGCGGTACCCGAGTTCCCTGATATCATCCGCGATGACTATAGTTGGCGTGCCAAATACTCAGACGGTCTTTTTCGGCACGAATTCAACTTTATGTTTTAATACAAAAAATCAGGCTAACGGCCGTCAAGTTGGGCCCCTGTGAGACCAGGCACATGGCTTAATAGGATTGATAGAATACTCATACCAACAAGTTGCAACTTCTTTTCTGGAAGCTCATTCGAAAAGAACTCTAAGGTTAAGCGTGCTTGGCCTAGAGAAATTCTAGGATGGGTGACCGACCGGGAAGTGGGTAACCGGGTGCGCACGAGTGAGGACAAAGTGCGCAGAAAAGACTAGTGTTGGTCTGTGGGGCCAGTCTAGATATCCTATTAAGCTACCAGGAGTGACACCCCCTGGGCCTAGGAGTGGACGGGGTGTTACAAAGTGGTATCAGAGCCGACCTCGCAGTTAAACGGGTGTGTGCGGGTTAGTGGCGGGACATGTGGAGCATGGCGCGTGTGGCCCAGAGTGGACACGGCATGGCCCATGTGCCGACACTGGACGCACAGACGCGTGCCAAGAGGGAACGTTCCTGGGGTGTGCTTGATCGATGAGGGCATCGATCTTCTAAAGGGTGGGTGTATGTGAGACCAGGCACATGGCTTAATAGGATTGATAGAATACTCATACCAACAAGTTGCAACTTCTTTTCTGGAAGCTCATTCGAAAAGAACTCTAAGGTTAAGCGTGCTTGGACTAGAGAAATTCTAGGATGGGTGACCGATTGGGAAGTGGGTAACGGGGTGCGCACGAGTGAGGACAAAGTGCGCAGAAAAGACTAGTGTTGGTCTGTGGGGCCAGTCTAGATATCCTATTAAGCTACCAGGAGTGACACCCCCCGGGCCCAGGAGTGCACGGGGTGTTACAGCCCCCCTATCAGTTCTCGCTGTTATGTCGCTCCTGTCGCTTAGGTGTCAATTAGGCTTGCAGCGTTGGCGCCTGCATCCATTACCCGTCTTCTTCTTTCCCGGAGCGGCAATCTGTGGGGCGTCGCAACCATGGCGCGGAGCTGGGACACGGACGAACATGCTCGGCCCAGCTCTCCTCCCTGTAGGCTTGCAACGTTGGCGCCTCCATTACTCGTCTTCTTCCCCAGAGCGGCAATCTGTGGTCGCGGCCATGGCGCAGAGCTGGGAAGGGACGAAGCTGCTCGGCCCCGCTCTCCTCCCTATCCCGAGTCGGATCTCGCCCTCATCGTGGACGCACCCATGACATGGTCGGGGACGAGAATTGGTTCCCGGTGAGATCTATCACCTTGTCGACCATGCTCGGTTCTGTTTCCCCCCTCTAGAATCCGAGCTCGCCGTCGCCGTGGTTGCACCCGCACCAATTCTGCCACCTCTGCCGAGGTCTCTGTGGTAGCTCAAGTTCTGGGGCTCTCCAAGTTCTGCCATGTTGGGCCTATAATTGTTGTTATATGTTAAACTAGCAAATCTCTTTTGTTCAAATCTCTTGGGTTGTACCAACTTCATTATGTTTAATTATGAAAGACAAAATATAAATGACTCTCTCAATTTCTCGCATAGAAAAATGCACAGCTAATTTCATATTCTCGTAGGAACTGGCCCCACTTGTTGAATCAGCGGCACTGCCACGATCCCCACGTAACCACGGTGAGTTCTCGAACCGAAAGTTGCAGTTACCACGTTTCTTCTGCAGTCATTCCTCTTCCTCAGTCATTCCTCTGTAGTTTTTCCTGGGCGCTTCTTCTTCCTCTGTTCTGGAACAGTCGGTTCATCTTCTTCTTCCTCTTGCAGGCAGTTCCTTTCACCCATTTCCTTGTAGGCACGGACGATGGGAAATGCACAACAGAGACCCACTTGGTCCCTGCCCATGGCACCACGACTTTGACAGTGGTGTACACAAATGATGAAGCGACTGTGGAGACAACTCTCGCCAGGTTTGAGCAATTGCTTGAGAAAGAGAAGCACAAGTTTGTGGGGCTAGACTTGGAGTACACCCATGCAAATAAGCGAAAAAATCCTCCATAAGAGATCGCTGTCGTGCAAATCACCATACATGAGGAAGTCCTCGTTTACCACTTCTGCAGGTATGTGAAATTTAAATTTAGATCACCACTTCTGCATCCCTTGTTCCCTTACATCCCTAGAACCATCTAAGTGCAGGAGTAAACCAACTGAGATGCGTTGTCCGGCTCTGGTCGAGCTCTTGTGTAGGAAAGGGATAACTTTCACTAGCATGGATATCACAAATGACACAATTATGCTTTCTCGTGCGTTGATACAAATCCCAGAGGGGCACCACATCGACATCCAAAATCTGTACAAGATCAAATCATACCCAGCGAAGGATGGCATGGGCGATCTGGCAGTGGAAATCATCGATAAATCCTATGAAAAACTGAAGAAATTGAAGCGACTCGATCACGACTACTGGGAGTGGAAGCCGATGAGCCAGGTGCGCCTAGAGTATGAAGCCAGAGACGCTTACATGGCGTACGAGTTGTACAGTAAGCTCATTACCATGAATGATGGGATGGTTAAGGCGGGGTTTTTCGCGAGAGAGCTATGCCCTGGTTGCAAGCTAGCCTAGGAGAAGAAGCGCGAGGAGGACATAAAGCGGTTTCAGGACAAGCAGGGATCTTGGGACGGTGGCGACATCAAGCGGCTGAAGGGGAAGCAAGTCAAGGACGACAACAAGTGGTGGTGATACATTATGTGTTTGAACTAGATTTTAGTTTCTAGTTTATTATGTGTATGATACATTTAGTTACTTCGATACAAAATTTCGACCAATTTAACTTGTTAATGTATTTCTTGACAATTTTAATATAATCGAGCACTAGAAATATTTTGTAGTGTGCATGAGCATGATTAGTAAATATAATTGAACACTAGAAACTTTAAGGCACTCCATATAAAGGAGTAGATTAATATATAAGGTTCACCAGAGACACCACGGATATATTGTCTTACATGCCACACACAGGTAATAATTAACTAGAACAAAATAAAAGCAGGGGCTACAGCAGGAGGCCGGGATACGGAGACGCCTAGCAGGGCAGGGGTTTATCAGCAGGAGGCAGCAACAGCCTAGTCGATGAGATACAGGCCAGTCCTGACATACTCCCGGAGGAATTTGCCGTAGGCTGCGTGCCGCGCCAAGGTAATCGCCTTATGCCTTCTGCCTCCGCCTCTGCCAACGCCCTCCGCATGCTGGATCATGCTGTCGAGGTCCACGTTGATTGCTCTGCCACAGAATGGGCAAAACAGTCTCCCCCTACGGTAGAAACAGATTAGCCCACACCGTCACCGCCTCAGCACGTAGCGGCTCTTGTTGTCCCTGAATTCCTTGCTATCGTCCACTTCATCATCATCCTCCTGTTGATTTTTAAGAACATAACTTAGAACTTATACATATGATTGAATTGTATTACAACTCAAGAATTGACAACATGTATATGTAAGACAATATATCCGTGGATATCAAAGATAAAGCATCTCAGCAATAGTTTGATCGGTTCATATATCATTTCATCTCAACACAATGACAAATAATTACATCAGAGTGAATGTAGGATAAATCTAGCGGCCTCATAAGTTTTTTCGGGGATGGAGTAGGTGAACCAAGTAACAATTGCACAACCTGTAATGTTGTTGTACATCGCCCCAGGTTCACTAACTCATCCCTGAAAAAATCTGACACCAATGTGTCTGTCTCTCTTTTAGGGCAAATTTGAATCATTGGCCACAATAAAAAATTGAAATGTAATCGTACAAAACATTATTCAGGGATATACATAGTCAGGTATAAAAACAAGCCTCAATATTGTAATTATAAATAAAAAACCAAACAATTAATCTTCAGGTGCATGTTAAAAATACTTATGATCAAAACCATTCATATGCATATGCATCATACCAATCATTAAAAGATCAGAAACAATTAAAGGATCATATATGTAGTTCCATATGAGAATAAATCTAGGGCCTCATAATCTGTTTCAGAGATGGAGTTGGCGAACCAAAGTACCAACAGCACAACCTATATTGTTTGTGTGCATTGCTGCCTCAGGTTCACCAACCCATCCTTAAAACACGACACCATCATACGTGTCTCCCCTTAAAATCTTTTGGGGCTAATTTCAATCATCGGCCTCGGTGACAAACTAAAATATAATTCTTATACACTATGAATGCATGGAATAGATAATTCGAATAACATAGTTCTATGAATGTAGAATAAAGATTGCGACCTCATAAGTTTATTCAGGAACGGTGTGAGTGAACCAAGTAACAATTGCACAGCCTATATTGTTGTTGTACATCCCCCCAGGTTCACTAACTCGTCCCTGAAAAAATCCGACACCAATGTGTCCGCCTCTTTTTTGGGGCAAATTTGAATCATTGGCCACAATAAGAAATTGAAATGTAATCGTACAAAACATTATTCAGGGATATACATAGTCAGGTACAAAAACAAGCCTAAATATTGTAATTATAAATAAAAAACCAAACAATTAATCTTCAGGTGCATGTTAAAAATACTTATGATCAAAACCATTCATGTACATATGCATCATACCAATCATTAAAAGATCAGAAACAATTCAAGGATTATATATGTAGTTCCATATGAGAATAAATCTAGGGCCTCAAAATTTGTTTCAGAGATAGAGTTGGAGAACCAAAGTACCAACATCACAACCTATATTGTTTGTGTGCATTGCTGCCTCAGGTTCACCAACCCATCTTTAAAACACGACACTGTCATACGTGTCTCCCCTTGAACTCTTTTAGGGCAAATTTCAATCATCGACCTCGGTGACAAACTAAAATGTAATTCTTATACACTGAATGCATTGAATAGGTAATTCGAATATCATAGTTCTATTAATGTAGAATAAAGATTAAGGCCTCATAAGTTTCTATAGGGACGACGTAAGTGAACCAAGTAACAATTGCACAGCCTATATTGTTCTTGTACATCGCCCCAGGTTCACTAACTCGTCTCTGAAAAAATCTGACACCGATGTGTCTGCCTCTTTTGGGGCAAATTTGAATAATTGGCCACAATAAGAAATTGAAATGTAATCGTACAAAACATTATTCAGGGATATACTTAGTCAGGTACAAAAACAAGCCTAAATATTGTAATTATAAATAAAAAACCAAACAATTAATCTTCAGGTACATGTTAAAAATACTTATGATCAAAACCATTCATATACATATGCATCATACCAATCATTAAAAGATCAGAAACAATTCAAGGATCATATATGTAGTTCCATATGAGAATAAATCAAGAGCCTCATAATTTGTTTCAGAGATGGAGTTAGGGAACCAAAGTACCAACAGGCAACAACATAACCTATATTGTTTGTGTGCATTGCTACCTCAGGTTCACCAACCCATCCCTAAAGCATGACACCGTCATACGTGTCTCCCCTTGAACTCTTTTGGGGCAAATTTCAATCATCGGCCTCGGTGACAAACTAAAATGTAATTCTTATACACTATGAATGCATGGAATATATAATTCAAATATCATAGTTCTATGAATGTAGAATAAAGATTGCAGCCTCATAAGTTTATACAGAGATGGCGTAAGCAAACCAAGTAACAATTGCACAGCTTATATTGATCTTGTACATGGCCCCAGGTTCGCTCACTCATCCCTGTAAAAATTTGACACCAATGTGTCTGCCTCTCTTTGGGGAAAATTTGAATCATTGGCCACAATAAGAAATTGAAATGTAATCGTACCAAACAATATTTAGGGATATACAAATGCATCATACAACGCATTCATAGATCAGAAACAATACAAATCAACACTCAACTAGCAAACTCAACTAGATGGCAGATGAGCAGATTGGGGTTTTGTGACTAGACGGATTCGGGTTTTGTGACTAGATGGCAGATGCATCAATCAACCGATCGAATCATATATATATACTACCCTACTTCAAGAGCAAAAGAATCTGTACAAGATTGAGCAAATCCTATGTATGAACAGTGAAAATTGCGGCCGCGACTAAAGAAGCTAGCAATGTAGTACCTCGGACTCCTCATAAAGGACCTCCTCCTCGAACTCATCATTCTCCGTGATTGCGTCAAAGATTTCTTGAATGGCGATGGGGTCGTTGATGTAGATCACCGGATTGCCTCCGCCTGCCATCTGCCCCCCATCCAGATCTGCCGCTGGCACCACGACATTGTCGGACACGACGTTGTGGGCCACCTGCTGCTCGGCAGCGACAGCTACTACCGGCTGCTCGGCGGCGATGGCTACCACCTGCTGCTCGGCGGCGACGGCTACCAACTGCTGCTCGGCGGCGATGGCTACCACCTGCTGCTCGGCGGCGACGGCTACTGGCTGGATGGATGAGTTCGCACCCTCGACGGCGCAGCGACGAGCGGTGTTCGTGCCCAGAGAAGATGCCTCCGTCTGCTTGGCGACGACCGAGCCATCTGCTGCTTCGCCTTCAACTGGCTTCACCTCCGGATCTTCTCCACGCGTACGCTTCATGGCGCACCAAGGGAAGGAGGTAGTGCCAACGAGGGAGATTCGGTGCGCGCGGCAGGTGTAGATTGGGGTCTTGGGACTAGACAGACTGGGGGGAAATGACACAAGCTCATGGAAGAAGAAGGTCGAGGGGGGTTATAAACACCAGACCGTTCATAGTCCCCGAGTAGGCACGTGTGGTGGGCGGGGGGGGGGGGCTACCACGATCTCCACCCTTTTTTCGGTTCCCTTTTTTTGAAACAGCCACGATCTCCACTTTAGAGATGCATTGAAAACACGCTCATGGCAGACCTCGATTCCACTGTATGCAAGTGGCGTGGAACTAATTTCTAGCCACGTTAGATCTACTCGAGGGGGGCCCTTGACTCATGGAGTTTACTAGCGTTAGGGCCCAGTTGGAAGTGAGATTGAGAGCGCTGCGTATAAATGGGATATGTCTGATTAAAATCAAGTAGCATTAAATTACAGCGTCCCGTCGACAACCGTGCACTCGATGACCCTGTTGCCCTGTGCATGAGTTGTAGTAGCAGTAGTAGGCTTTTCATACTTGATTAAACTTGACATGACTACTCGACGACTTTTTCCATGGACGGCATCGTGTTCCTTCCTGTAGAAGTCTCGCGGAGGGAGACGTCCGTGCTGTCTCACGCTGTACTATGAAGGGCACAAGGTGTGCAACGATCATCGTTGGATCGCACAAAATCAACGGTTGGTGCGCACGATCCACGTGACAACTATGACAACAAATTAGGGAGTAGCAGACAGGGTGAGCATAGTTTTGGGCTTCTACGAAAGATAGAGAGGGGGTGGGCAAAACTAAGTAGTACCGCATAAAACCAAGGGCAAAACTGAGTAGTATAAAAATGGAAAGTGTCTTGTACAATGAAATACATCATGGAATACAACAAATTATGCCAAGATACATCCACTAGAATTCATTGGATGTGTGTTCTTCTAATGAACCACATGTGGATCCACCTAGTGTCATTGCATGTCTGTTCCTCTAAACAAACCACATAAGGATCCACCAGTGTTATTGGATGTGTGTTCTTCTCATGAACCCCACCCAGTGTCATTGCATGTGTGTTTTCTAAACAAACCACATAAGGATCCACCAGTATCATTGCATGTCTGTTCTTTTCATGAACCACATAAGGATGGCCCCACTAGTGTCATTGCATGTCTGTTCTTTTCATGAACCACACATAGTGTCAGTGCATGTCTCTTCTATTCATGAACCACACCCAGTTTCACTGCATGTCTATTCTTTTCATGAACCACATAAGGGTCTACCTGTGTCATTGCATGTCTTTTACTTCCATAAACCACATGTGGATCCACCTAGTGTCATTGGATGTCTGTTCCTCTAAACAAACCACATAAGGATCCACCAGTGTCATTGGATGTGTGTTCTTCTCATGAACCACACCCAGTGTCATTACATGCGTGTTCTTCTAAACAAACGACATAAGGATCCACCAGTGTCATTGCATGTCTATTCTTTTCTAACCACACCCAGTGACATTGCATGTGTGTTCTTCTAATCAAACCACATAAGTCATTGCATGTCTGTTCTTTTCATGAACCACATCGGGTGTCATTGCATGTCTGTTCTTTTCATGAACCACGGCTAGAGTCATTGCATGTATGTTCCTCTAAACAAACCACATAAGGATCCACCAGTGTCATTGCATATCTGTTCTTTTCATGAACCACATAAGGAACCACCAGTGCCATTGCATGTCTGTTCTTTTCACGAACCACACCTAGTGTCATTGCATGTGTGTTACTTCTATAAACCACATATGGATCCACCTAGTGTGATTGCATGTTTGTTCCTTCCATAAACCACATAAGGATCCACCAGTGTCATTGCCTGTCTGTTCTTTTCATGAACCACTCCTAGTGTCAGTGCATGTTTGTTCTTTTCATGAACCACACCCAGTTTCACTACATGTATGTTCTTTTCATGAACCACATAAGGATCTACCAGAGTCATTGGATGTGGGTTCTTATCATGAACCACACGTGGATCCACCAGTGTCATTGCATGCGTGTTCCTCTAAACAAACCACATAAGGATCCACCAGTGTCATTGGATGTGTGTTCTTTTCATGAACCACACCCAGTGTCATTGCATGTGTGTTCTTCTAAACAAACCACATAAGGATCCACCAGTGTCATTGCATGTCTGTTATTTTCATGAACCACATAAGGATGGGCCCACTAGTGTCATTGCATGTATGTTCTTTTCATGAACCACATCCAGTGTCAGTGCATGTCTGTTCTATTCATGAACCACACCCAGTTTCACTGCATGTCTGTTCTTTTCATGAACCACATAAGGATCTACCAGTGTCATTGCATGTCTTTTACTTCCATAAACCACATGTGGATCCACCTAGTGTCATTGCATGTCTGTTCCTCTAAACGAACCGCATAAGGATCCACAAGTGTCATTGGATGTGTGTTCTTCTCATGAACCACACCCAGTGTCATTGCATGTGTGTTCTTCTAAACAAACCACATAAGGATCCACAAGTGTCATTGCCTGTCTGTTCTTTTCATGAACCACATAAGGATCCACCAGTGTCATTGCATGTCTGTTGTTTTCATGAATCACAGCTAGAGTCATTGCATGTCTTTTACTTCCATAAACCACATATGGATCCACCTAGTGTGATTGCATGTCTGTACCTCTAAACAAACCACATAAGGATCCACCAGTGTCATTGGATGTGTGTTCTTCTCATGAACCATACCCAGTGTGATTGCATGTTTGTTCTTCTAAACAAACCACATAAGGTTCTACCAGAGTCATTGGATGTGTGTTCTTCTCATGAACCACACGTGGATCCACCGGTGTTATTGCATGCCTGTTCTTTTCATGAACCACACCCAGTGTCAGTGCATGTCTATTCTATTCATGAACCACACCCAGTTTCACTGCATATTCATTGCAAATGTATCTATAATCTTTGATGCTCCATGCTTGGTTTTATCCACTTTCTTTTGTTTTGTCCACACTTTGGAGTACTTTTCATATGATTTCTTGGACTAATCTATTAACAAGAGCCACAGTGCCATCTGCCTGTTTTCTGCTGTTTTTGGTTCCAGGAAAGTCAAAAAATGAATATTCTCGGAATTGGACGGGACAAAAGCCAAAGTGCCTATTTTTCCAGAAGACTCCAGGAGCCAGAATACGAGATGAAGGAGGGCCAGGGGCTGGCCACACCCCCCAGGCGCGGGCTAGGCCTGGCCGCGCCAGGGCCTGGTGTGGTGGCCCTAGGCACCCCCTCGGTCTCCTTCTTCGCCTATAAGAAGCCTTTTGACCTAAAAACTCCGGGGGGTTCGACGTTTTTCCACGAAAAGTTCGGCTGCACCGCCGCCACCGAATGGGAGATTCAGGGGACAGAAAGTCTCTGTTCCGGCACCCTGCCGGGACGGGGAAGTGCCCCCGGAGCCATCTCCATCGAACTCCACCATCATCTCCATCGACCATCCATGTT
>OU342743.1:151893196-151989185 GCA_910589775.1 Avena eriantha
CTTTGCTTATTCGTACTTATCGTTAGCATTTGTAGCGCAAATTGTTTGTAGACCATCATGCTTAGTGTCTTGTTCATCACTGTAGGACAATTCGCTGGACAAGCCGCCAAAATTGCCTATTGTGATTGCTGAGAATGTTATCCCCATTCGAGCTTCGTGCATGTACACACTGAAACCAATAGTGTGGGAGCCTTCTCTATCTCTGATCGTTATGAACATACTTTGTGAGTTCATCAAAGAATGGGTTAGGTGTGACTAGTGATTCAAGGAGGTTTTACATAGGCAACGATGTTCTTGACTTCACTAGAAAGCATGTCACCCCTACTCAGGTGTACAACCATATGAGGAAATAGAAGAGGAAGTGGGCGCTCTTGTGCTCAAGTTGCAGGGTTTGGACGACATCGAATGGTACGGACACCTTGTCTTTCAGGATGGAGAACGGTAGGCAGATGGAGCTATCAAAGGTTGTGATGTTGTTCAATTCATGTTTACTTTTTGAAGATTTTTCACTACTTCTTAAGTAACAAAATTTTGTTTTGTCATAGAGTTACCCGGTGGATCTCCTTTCCAATCCAATGGAGAACTATGCTCAAATGAAGCTCATCTTCACGCCCAAGCCTATCATTGAGAAGCATCTGTACACCACCCATTCGCTAATCTTGGCCACGGACAACCTTGCCGATAACCTGATCCAAGGTTGGTTCTACACTTCCATGTGTGTCCGTCATAGGAGGGAATGACTCATGTGTTGGTTGCGCAAGAACTACATCTGAGACGAGAACGACTATCTATGGAACAACGTTAGTCATACTACTTACCTATATTAGCTCTATGATGGTGCAGATGATCTGCGTGAACAAGAACTTGTATATTTTGGGAGGTGGTGAAACATCCCCTCCATTAGCTAGGGTTGATGAAACTGTGGTCGGAGGTGCTACATAGTAGCCCTCTAGTGATGAATTGTTTGTGATGAACTACTTCTGTGCTATGCTCGCTTGTGTGTCATCTGTGTGTTGTGATTGTGATGAGCTGCTTGTGTGTGTTGTGATTGTAATGAACTGCTTGTGGGTATGCTCACCACTCCAATGTGGGAGGTTACCACAGCGAGTGCACAGGCTGCAACCAAACATATATGTTTGTGTTCTTATTGGGACAATGCAGCCTACCAAACATATGGGCATGTGTTCTCCACTTATGCAAAAAAGTGTATGCATGCTACCAAACGGGGTGCAAAAGCTGGCCTAGAGGCTGTCTTAGCCTAACACTGCTCATCTCAGCACTGCCAGACTGGGCGAGAAACCCATGCAGGCTACCAAATAGGGCCTAAACAACCGGCTCAGTGCATCTCGATCGTCACCACTCATACAGTCCTAACATATTTTGTCATGACCCGTCCCACTACTAACGACAACAAGGTCTAGGAATCTGACCCACCAATGACAATGACAACGAGACCTACTTAGAATGTCATTGTCCTCTGTCCCTCTCTAAATAATATAGAACATTTTTATACTTCCATCTTGTAACTCTGATCTCGGAGGGAGATTAGTGTACCAAACCTTACACCAGATCAAGGAACCCTAGTGCGTGTGTAATACTTGTTATCAGAGCCACACCACCACGACCACCCCATTTTTCTGATCGGTAATTCCGAACCAAGGTTGGCAGTGTATTTCGACCTTCGACTGTAAATCCGAGCGACGGTGTGATCAGAGGTGCTGGGCGACGAGCTGGCACCTGAGCGACCCATGGCAGCGGAGCAGCAGATGTCGGAGGCGGTTGGTACCATGGAGGAGCAAGCCTAAGCCACTCACGTGAAGCTCGACGCGCTCGCGACCCAGATTGATGGGTTCTCGACACGGATGTAGACGATAGACACTACGGTCACCGACCTCTCCTCAACGGCGACCATGATCAAGCTCCACGCCGAGGATACGGTAGCGTGGTTGGGCGCACTCGAGTCGCGGCCTCCCCAACAACCTCGTTCGCCTGTAGTGTTACCTACAATATTGCCGCATGTCATCAGATTGATGACAAGTACGCCACGAGGGGGTCCTCGAGGCGTGTGGAAGAGAGGGGTGTGAGACATACGGTATTCCGGGAAGGTGAGCACACAAGTTTACCCAGGTTCGAATCCGTTGGCTTTGGATGGATCCTACTCCTGCTAGCAATCTAGTAATACGGCAGAGCCGGAATATGGATTACAAGGGTTTCGCCTGTGCGAGTTGAGATTGTAGACTATTGTGTGGGTGCCCAAAAGGCTCTCCCTGGGATGGCTTATATAGATATCCGGCCTAGGGTTTACAGGAGAGACCTATCCGGCTACGACTAAGAGTCGGTTACAGAGTACATCTTGAACTACAAGTAACACTATGGGCCTCTATCGGTAAGTCATCTAGGCCTTCCCGTAGCCGGACTAGACTCTGTCTCTTCTCCCTGACTGGGCCACCTATGAAGCAAAGCTCTAACCCGAAGTGGGCCACCTTGGTCAGTGAGGCACAATGAGGATACCCAGAAAGTATATCCCCAACAGCAGCCCCCGGAAGCCTCCATGATCCAAAGTCGGATTTCATCATCGTCTAGCTTGATCTTCGGCTTGCAGAATCTTGAAGGGTTCTTGAAACTTCAAAAAGAAAGGATAGGATCCAGGTCTCAAATGAGTCGGACCTATGAATACATTGTTTGGGTCTCCAGCTCGAAATTCAAACTAAGCTGGAACTTGGTCTCTGACGTAACCTGACACTAGTCATGGTCAAGTCACGTCACTAACAGACATTCCTGTCAGCACGACCGTTGGTGGGTCCACCTTTCGCGGAACCGAGGCATCGTTTTAATGCATACGCGGAGATCGAGGCAGCGTAATCATCGCGTGGGGGTTACCCAGTCCCTTCCATGACGCGTGGCATGTTTCACTATTGCGTTTACACGAATCTTGGCACAGCTAGAGGATATAAGTGGTCAGGATTTTCCTCCCCATCTTCTTCACTAGCACTTGTGTCGTTCCCTTCTCTCCAACGCCTCCCACGAACACAGAGCTCCTCTGCCTCCCCACAATCTTCCAGCGCCGCCCATCCCAGGTCACCGGCTCACGGGAGAATGGCTTCAGCATCATCCTCCGGCACGGCGGCGATGGCGGCGACGGCGGAAAAGGAGAGCAACCGCGGGGTCTAGATCCTTTGCGTCCTTGACGATGCCAAGCTTGGCATCGTGGAAAGTGAAGGGCTCCTCCGCGCCGGTGAATGGCGGAGCGGCTACGGCCAAACCGTCCCTACCCCTCGCGATGACAAGCGGGTACACTTCGGCACCCACCTCGATAGAGGTTTGAGATTCCCTCCCTCGGACTTCTTTTCTGAGGTTATAGATCACTACGGAGTTCAACTCCATCATCTTGCCCTGAACTCTCTTTTAGATATGAGCGCATATGCTTCTTTGTGCGAGGGGTACCTCGGCATTAGGCCGAGTCTCACTCTTTTCCGGTTTTACTTTCATGTCTAGAGAAATTCCATTACTACCGGTAATCCATACATTACCGGTACTATTAGTTTTTCTGTTAGAAGAGAACGTGTGTATCCTCGGATTAAGGCTAGTGAGTCGTTGAAACAATGGCCGTCCACTTTCTTTTATCACAAGGATATTCCCACTCCCGGCAAAGCTGCTGCTTTGCCAGATTTTGTCGACGGTGCCGCCACACCTCAAGAGTCCTAGGACGCAGATGCGTCGGCTCTCAGTGACGATCTGCTTCTTGCCAAGAGGCGAATCAAATATTTGATGAAGCACAAGGGCCTTAAGGGGTCCGACTTAGTTCACTGCTGGGTGGCATGCCGATCCAACCTCTTCAGCATCATGGAGACCGGCTTATGCACTCCATCACAGCGTCCAAGAAAGATTCCCTCCGGATCTTCCCCCAGCCCTACACGGAGAAAGAATACGAGTCTCAAATCAAGTGGCTGATCAGGGAGCGGATCGAGAAGAAAATTCCAGAGTTGTCTTTGGACATGCATACGGCTGAAGATCCCGTGGTGCTGGTAAAATTCCAGCAGTTACTCGAATTATGTGTTCATCTTAATGTTACTGTCTCTTTTTGCAATACTGAGATATATCTTCTTTTCAGCTTGCTGACCTCCCCGAGTTGGAGCTTGCTCCTCTCGAGGGATATCCTCCTGAGATCTCTCAGGATGACAGGGAACTGATTCCACTACCGGAGACCTTTACTCGAAAGCGTAGGGCTCCGACTTTGGATATTGGCACGAAGGAGGTGCCCATTGTGAAAAGGTTACTTTCTTCACAAATTTTCTTTATCTTATTTGTAATTATTTTCAAGATGTAATGTTCTTTATTCTATTACCTTCTCAGAGCTAAACAACTCAGCAAGGGCAAGGGGAAGGGAGTTGCATCGAAGCCCCTGCGCCAGTCAAAGCTAAATTTGACATCTCCTACCACAGCTCCTTCGACTCCTGCCCCTCAGCCTTCTGCAGTGCTGGAGATTACTCCATCTCTGACTGTTGTAGAAAATCCAGCTCAATCAGCAGAGCCAGTGATCCTTGGGTCGCAAACTGACGTCACCATGGGTGACTCAGGTTTTGATAAGGGTGAACCCTCTTCGGGTAATGATCCCTCAGCAGAAGTCTTCGCTGAGAACCTTCTCAACAATCCGGGTCTTACCAAACTTGGCATTACTCGAAATCAGTGGAGGAAATCCAACGCCTCGCCCGGCAATGCTTGGAGAGCCAGAATATTACCGCTGAGGAAGAGGCACAAGAAGTGGAGGATATCAAGTATTCTGAACTTCTCGAGCAGATTCGTCTTCACGACGAGGGGCTGAGAACCAGTGTGCTTTCGCCACCTCCGGTAATCCTGTTGACCCTCACCGAGAAGGTTAGCACCGAAGTGTCCATGAGCCTGAGCAAGTCGAATTCCAACTTACCTTTTTTACTTTATTCCATATCATATCCTCTAGCCCGCAAGCATGAAGTTGGATAGATAATCCGGATTTATGCTTCCTTAGGATGCCAAAGAATGAACTAGTGTAGCCCCCAAGGCTTGTGCTGATATTAGTAAAGATATTAGCCCAAGTCTTAAGTAGACTTCTAACTCTGGGTATTCTAACTTATAGAAAGTTAATTCATATAACCAGGGATTGTTGAAGAATATATGTAACAAGCGGAGAGAAATCAGAGCTCTCCGACTTGAAAATGCTCAATTGAAAGTATCAAGGGATGAGACTTGAAAATGCTAAAGAAATCTTGTGCTATGATTAAAGAAGCCGAGAATCTGAAAACCCTGGCGGTGGAGAACACCGATTTACGTCAGGAGCTGGACAAACTAAAGGCGGATCATGAACGGAGCATTGCTCAAATTCTTGAATCCTCTTCAATGGCCACCGACGAGCGTGATCGAAGGATTGCCGCCCAGGACCAGAGAATCTCGGATATTAATGATGCTTTATTCAGAGAGAAGGATATCACTGAGGCATTCCGGGCTGAACTCCAGAGCCTACGGGAGAAGACCAAAGTTGACGATGTCATCTTCGGTATGTTTACTTCTTTCTGACTTTTATACACCTTCCGACTCTTTGGAGCTCGGATTTTTTATTAACCCTTTGCATTACATGCGCAAGTCCTCTGAACTTACTGGACTCAGCCTCCGCCGAATCTCGCACTAGCCGGCTTACCCAAGTCAGCGATTTACTTCATGACTACCGCCAATCCTTTGAGGATATTGGCGAAGTTCTCATGGTTCCGGACATGCATAGAATGTCCGGCTTTGAAGTGCGAGATAAAGCTAAGGAGATGCCCCAGCTTATCTAGGACTGGAACATGTCCTACACGCGGACCGCAGCACATAAGGCTCTCACCATGGTTATGATCCATCATGGAAACATGGAAATCTAGCAAGTAACCAGAGGCCACTTTAAAGTGGATGAAGACGGACAGGAGCAAGACATCAAAGCCATCATGGACTCCTGCGCCGGATACAGGTGTCACATGGCTGACCTCACCTGCTACGAAACTCTCTTCTTCACTCGCGTGGAGACACAGCCTCCGCCTACCGAAGAAACAGCTGAAGCTTCCGACAACGAACAAACCGTATCAGATTTGAATGTCTCGGAAAGATATCAAGGCAAGGCTGATGTGTTCAGTGAGTCGGCAGCTCCTACCTCTCCCCCTGCATCATAGAGCATCAGAACAAACAATGTGTTATTCTGAAAAACAATTCCGGTTGTAAATAAGTAGTATGATACTTTTGCTAGTGCTAGGATTTGTTATCTATTTAGCACTTTTGCCTTTAATTTTATGTGCCTGAAATGTTTGCTGTTTTTTATCTGCACTTATCGTTTATCTAGCTTTCCGCCTCGTCCCTTTCGTGAGCCATCCAACCTTTAGCACGAAAACTTTGCCGAGCAACGGAGATCAATTGCTAAAGCAGGTTAAACTCGGAAACAAAGATGGCTTCTAGTACTAACAATTCACTACTCAGAAAATGCCCGCATCCGGCAATCAGATAAATAACAAAAGTATAGACTAGAAAATTTAGATTTATACCCGAAGATAGCAATTTTAGATTCGAAAATCTAAAGCAGAACAAACATGAGCATAAAGTACTTTCAAGTATTCTGGGATTTTCGACTGTGACATTATCATTCGAAAATAAGATGGCAATATAAAACTTCTCAGAAAAAATGAGGCAACCAATACTTTATTTCTTATTGAACATGTAAACATATATGATTACAAAGAAAGATAAACTAAGAATAAAAGGGACGTAACTGAGCAATATTCTATGGTCTGTCTAATTCTTCCTAGGGGTGCAGCACGACTTCAGCAAAGGCGGCATTTCCATCCTCGCACTGTCGCGCTTTCTTCAGGTCTCCCCTGATGGTGATCACGCCATTGGGACCTGGAATTTTCATCATATTGTAAATGTAACACAGACGAGCCATGAAAGCCCAGTAAGCCGGACATCCGAATATAGCATGGTACGCGCTCTTGAACGGGACCACTTCAAAGAAAAGTGCCTCTGTCCGGTAGTTCTTTGGAGTTCCAAAGGTAACATCCAAAGTGATTTCTCCCAGGGAATTTGCTTGTCTTCCTGGGACAACTCCGTGAAAGATCACAGAGTTGTGATTCAGCTGGGTCTCTGAGATCCGCATCTGGTGTAGCGTTTCGACATACAGAATATTAATGCTTCTACCGCCATCCATGAGAGTCTTGGAGAAACCATAGCCATCAATAAGTGGTTGACGACTAAGGTGTATTTTTGTCACCAGTGCAACTTAGGTGGATGATCAGCACGGTCAAAGGTGATTGCCACTTTCGACCAGTCCAGGTATTGTGGGACAGCCAGAATAGTTGCGTTGAGCTCATGCAGAACTGCTTTCTTCACTTTAGCTAGTTGAGATCCGATGAAGGTGACGTAAGTATCTTTCTTTGTTGGGAAGTTTTTCTTCCCCTCCGGCTTCGGATTTGAAGGATCAGCTTCCTCCATGTCGGAATCTTCCTTGGTCTCTTTATCTTTTTCGGGATTTTTCTTTCCCTTCTTCTGCTTAGCACTGTAGCCAGTGGTATCATCATTCTTGATGTCGTCATTGAAACGACACTCGGTGTTTGTGTGAGACGAGCCCCCATTGGCATCTAGGTGATGCACACATGGGTTATTGACAATGTCGGCCCAGGAGTAGGTTTTCCCAGGTTGCTGGTCTCCTCTACCCTAGACGGTTGACATCCCACGACCGCATCCGCGGCCACTGCCACGCCCTCCTCGTCCTCCAGACCCGAAAGTGGCAGTGACCAGTGCCATTTCCGTGTTTGGTTTTCTTCCGAGGTTTTCTTGCGCTTCTGAGCTTGCTGCTTTGGTTGTTTTGTCGACTGTGGCATAACTAGGGCGTTTAGTAATCCCTCTGCATCGTCGTCAGCATCTGTATACTTGCTCGTTGTTTCTATCTCTCCCAGATCAGTGACCTTGTCACACTTCAAGCGATGACATAGTAAACCAATTGGGAGTCCTGCAATGAAGGCTTCAATCACAATTTGGTCATTTACTCCTTCACAAGAGTTTTTAGTGTTGATCTATCGTCCGAGATAGTCTCGGCAAGTTTCTCCGGCTTTATGGGTGCAATGTTGTAGGTCTCCTACCGTACAGGGCCTCCGGTATGTGCCTTCGAAATTATAAAAGAACGCACTTTTCATGTCATACCAGTTGTGGATGGTGTTCTCCGGAAGTTCATTGAGCCATGATTGCGCCGTCTTCTGCAACATAAGTGGGAGATATCGGGTTGCGACCAAGCTATTTCCGCCTTTGGCAATGCAGCAAGCCTAGAAATAAATCCTGGAGCCAAGTATTTGGCCGGCTACACCGTCGTAGGCTTGGATGTGTATTGAGATAACAAATCATTCCGGGAAGTGTGTTTGTCGAATCCGTGGTCCAAAGCATTTTGGGCCCATGGATATATCATCGTTTTCGTAGCGCCGCACCTCTATATTGGAGTTAATCCCGTGTCTTGCATCACTTGGTGACAGAGATCGCCGTCCTGATTGACGGCTGTGGCTACGGTGCCTTGGAGCCGGACTTCGGCTTCTACCACAACCTCCTTCGCCACGACACCCTCCTTGGCCTCCTTGAGAGCCATTGTGATGGCTACTTGGTTGTAACATCCCTAGGATAAGGGTTAAACAAATCCAGACCTTATCCTGACATAAGCTTAACCTAGAGCTCGAGGATATCCAGTGAGAAATCGGTAAGATAAAAGTAACCCTGCGACACAAAAATTATTACAACAAGCTCATAACTGAGCGAAGAACCAAAATATTACAAGCAGAGGTCACTGACCACAAACATCAAACAACGGAAGGCAAATTATGCTATTAAGTATAGCAAACTTAACAAATGGCCTAAGAGGCCTGAAGCATAAGGATGACGTCCCAGCCCATAGATTCTAGGCTGCCGGCCGGGAACCCCAAGCTACTCGTCGGTGACGATGTCATACCAAACTTGTCTTCTGAGGAACACTTATTCTGCTACAAAAGTATCAACAAAGCAAGGGTGAGTACAGGGTGTACTCCACAAGACTTATGGCTGATGGTGTTGTTTTGCATAAAGCCATCTTTGTTTGTAAAACAAGAGGGAGAAGAAGCTCGTCTAATCAGAATATTTTAAAAGGGGATAAGCGAGCGACATCTCCGAAGAATTGACCATCATCTTGATATCCACCAAAGTAATCCTCGTCTCACAACTAGGATCACCCCCTCGTACCCGTGAGGAAGCATCCTTAAGCACACGTTGAACTGCCAAGTTTTACAATTAGGTTATAGTTCTCTATGATCTTAGAATTCGGTCACCAAGCATTCATAACCGTGAACATGACTTTTCAAAAAGATTTAACCCTGCAGGGGTGCACAACTTTACCCACACGTACTAATCGACTCTTAATGCCAGATCATTAGCCCTCTTCCTTGGAAGGCCGATAGAGGGTGGTTAGACACGGTCTTTACCTTGCTGTCGCCAAGGCCATGACTCACGCCCTAAGGATGGTTCCACCGTAACAGGTCAAATCCCGAAGCCGGTCCATAGAGATGTGAGGCGAGGTTGGTTAACCAGGGGCTCCATCCACCCCAACCAACCCCGACCATGCTTACCTACCTATATGAATGCACCTCCTTCACCGCCTTAGAGAAGATCCAGAATGCATGTCGAATGGAACGCCCGAACTATGTGACTCATGGAATCTACTAGGCAAGTTAGTCAGCGGAGGGGTCCCCATAAACCCCGTGTGGTTGTACGATCGTCTTGGTCCAAAGGAAAGAACTCGGTTCCTAGTGGTGGTGAGCATGGGACTATAAAAACCACATCCCACCGTGGCCTCCCATACAAGACTTAGCATGTTTAACCTTTACCACTGATCTTACCTCATCAGTATACCTCGATCTCCTGTCATATTAGATTCTCTGCATTTGGTACAACTTCTGGATGGACCAACACTTAGAGCTATGCATGGCTAAGCAAGACATAGATAAAAGCTCTAGAAGTGCACACAAGCCAAACCTAGTTATGCTAGGAGCAGTGGATCAGGTAATATAAGCTCAAGGGAGTAATGCAACAAATAGGATACTATATCTATCGACAAAAGACCACGGCAGAATCGTATGCATCATGGCGAGAATGAATACTTTGAAAGCATAGGATATTATCATGTGTGGGGGTTTTGCTTGCCTTGTTTGTTGATACCTAGATATAGATCTTCGGAAGCCTTGTACTTGACTTGATTACAGTTGGTCAAGTATAGTTCATCGAACTTCGATGGTGTTGATCTCGGTCTTCGATCTCGATCTCGATATCGTATTCTACCGGAAAGAACCAAACGCCGGAAAGAAAGGGAGAACAACAATCAACACATGGCATCGATGCAGTGCTCAAGCAAGGATGATGATATGGCAAGTTAAATAGATCTTAAATGAAACCCTATAGCATGCTTGACAAATTAAAGGGGGTTCCGAGGGGTCCAAACCCTATTTCGGAGAAGCCCCGGAACATCTGTGAGGGGTCGATTTATTTCTCTAATTAAACTTGTCATTTAAGTTGCCTAATAATGCATGATTATAGTTTAAACAGATATATATCATTTTTATGAACATTTTGATATATTATACATATTTTTCTGACTTATAAATAATTAGTTATTGAATTTCTAGTATTTATCCTTTTTCTGAAATTAAAACAAAAGTTGGGATTTACTTTTTACACTGGGCTAAACCTAGCCACACAGGCTGACAGATGGGGCCCGTGGCCACCTCAGCATCCACATGGGCAGGAGGGGGCCCATCTCAAGTTTGACTAGAGCTGACCCGCGTGCTGACGCTCGGGGGACGTCACAGACGGGGAGGGGCTATTTTCCACAGGGGCAAAGGCTACCCGCTGTGGCTGACCTATGGGCCAGGGGCCACGTCGACGCCACAGTGGCGCCATGTCGGCTCACCGGAACACACGCCAGACGATGGCTCGGGCGCGGCGGAGAAGGGAAAGCAAGCTAGCACGGAGGCATGCGTTCGAGCCAGCGGAGCAAGGCGAGCGAGAGAGAGGCGGCACCGCCTGGATTTGGTCACCAGAGTGACGTCCTCGACGAGCGGTGGCAGCGGTGCTCATGGGTCTACGGCGAACGGCGAGCACAGAGTGGGAGGAAGGGGTTGGAGGGGTGCCTGAGCACCATGGGCTCACCATGGTTGCAGTTGATGGTGACGGTGAGGCCAGAGAAGGTCGAGAAGCGCCGGAATCGACAGCGATAGCTCTAGTAGTTGATACATTGCAAATGTATCTATAATTTTTGATGTTCCATGCTTGGTTTTATCCACCTTCTTGTGTTTTGTCCACACTTTGGTGTACTTTTCATATGATTTCTTGGACTAACCTATTAACAAGAGCCATAGTGCCAGCTGCCTATTTTCTGCTGTTTTTGGTTCCAGGAAAGTCAGAAAATGAATATTCTTGGAATTGGACGGGACAAAAGCCAAAGTGCCTATTTTTTCGGAAGACTCACGGAGCCAGAATACGAGACGGAGGAGGGCTAGGGGCTGGCCTCACCCTCCCTAGGCGCAGGTTGGGCCTGGCCGCGCCTGGGCATGGTCTGGCCGCCCCAGGCATCTCCTCGGTCTCCCTCTTTGCCTATAAGAAGCCTTCTGACCTAAAAACTCCGGGGGTTCGACGTTTTTCCAGAAGGACTTCTGCTCTGCCGCCACCACCAGATTCCACGAAACAGCAACAGAAACTCTGTTCTGGCACCCTGTCGGGATGGGGAATTGGAGCAGATCATCGCCATCATCATCACCATCGCTTCTCCATCGACCATCCATGTTTCCCCCATCTATGAGTGAGTAATCCCCCGCTGTAGGCTATGGGGATGGTAGGGATTGGACGAGATCGTTCATGTAATTGCATCAGATTGTTAGGGCATGGTGCCTAATATCTTTTATTAGTGCTTTATGACTTTGTTGCGACTTGTTATGCTTAATGCTTGTCACTAGGGCCCGAGTGCCATGATTTCAGATCTAAACATGTTATTGGTTCGTTATGATAGTATTGTTTATGGTCTTATCTACAAGTTGTATACACACGTTGTTGTCCGGAACCAATGG
This sequence comes from Avena eriantha, assembly GCA_910589775.1. Taxonomy (NCBI): domain Eukaryota; kingdom Viridiplantae; phylum Streptophyta; class Magnoliopsida; order Poales; family Poaceae; genus Avena; species Avena eriantha. The sequence continues at coordinate 151,905,319 of OU342743.1, forward strand.
ACCCGAAGTGACAGAAATCGGGATAACCGGAGGGAATGGCTTAGATGTGAGGATCACATGTGTTCACGAAGTGTTAATGCTTTGCTCCGGTGCTCTATTCAAAGGAGCACCTTAATTCCTAGTAGTTCCCTTGAGGCCCCGCTGCAAACGGGCTGGCAGGACAAAAGATGTTTTGCAAGTTCTCATTGCGAGCACGTATGACTATATATGGAACACATGCCTAGGATTATCTAGTACTTGGATGCTTTATCTTATTTATCTGCAATTTCCCTATGTTCTGATTGCTATGTGAATTTTCTTGTCCATGCAACGCCCATCCATCCATCCCTATGCCTACCGCACTCGAATCCTATTGTTTACTACTATTGTTACTGCTATCTTTACTTTACTACTGCTGCTACTTTACTATTCCTACTACAAAACTATTGCTATTGATAAACTGCTGTGAGCAAGATTGTTTCCAGGTGCAGCTGAATTGACAACTCAGTTGTGAAGACTTATAAATATTCTTTGGCTCCCCTTGTGTCGAATCAATAAATTGGGTTTCACTTCCCTCGAAAATACTGTGATACACCCCCTATACTTGTGGGTGATCAAGACTATTTTCTGGCGCCGTTGGCGGGGAGCATAGCTTTATTTATCAAGTTCACTTGGATTCACTATTGTTCAAGCTAAGTTTATTTTCGCCTTGTTTGCTTGTTTCTTTATTAAAAATACAAAAAAGTAGTTCCTACTCTAGTTGTTATTTTCATTGGTCTGTTATTGTCTTGCTTTATCATGCTTGTTGTCAATGGTTGGTTTCTTTGAAACTGAATCTTATTGGCAAGGTGGGTTCATGGAAGATCAAAAATATTATTATAAGGAACACCGCTTGTCACAAAAAGGGAAACACTTATGGGAACAAATTGATAGATTGTATACCATTGCTAGGAACGTGTGCTCTACTTATAATGTTACTTATTGCTGTGATGAGTCTTGTTGCAGAAAGATGTATAAACACCTCCCTATTCAATGTGAGTATAGTGATAATGATACCATATCTTCCTATGCTAAAGGAATTAATGACTTTTATGATGCGGAACAAATTGAAGAATTTATTGCTTGGAAGGGTGCTTTTGAACTTGCTAGTTTGCTTGAAAATATTGATGATTCACCTTACAAATAAGAGGTGTATGGTTATACTTAAATTTTGCTTTGATAATTACAAGGATGAGAATTGCTATATTCTTGAATATTTTAATAGATGCTTTCCACAAATGGAAGAGACTAATGCCTTGCAGGATCCTATAGAAGAAGAAATTGATGAACCTGAAATCCCATTAGATGAAAAACAGGAGGAGAGTGATGAACAAAAGGAGGAAGAATGGATAAGCTACCCATGCCTACCTTCTAATGAGAGTAACTCTTTATCCCTTACATGTTGTGCAAGTTCTCATTGCGAGCACGTATGACTATATATGGAATGCATGCCTAGGATTGTCTAGTACTTGGGTGCTTTATCTTATTTATCTGCAATTGCCCTATGTTCTGATTGCTATGTGAATTGTCTTGTCCATGCAACGCTCGTCCATCCATCCCTATTCCTACCGCACTCGAATCCTACTGTTTACTTCTTTTGTTACTACTGTCTTTGCTTTGCTACTGCTGTTACTTTACTATTCCTACTACAAAACTGTTGCTACTAATAAACTGTTGTGAGCAAGATTGTTTCTAGGTGCTGCTGAATTGACAACTCAGTTGTTAAGGCTTATAAATATTTTTTGGCTCCCCTTGTGTCGAATCAATAAATTGGGTTTTTCTTCCCTCGAAAATACTGCGATACACCCCCTATACTTGTGGGTCATCACATGTCTGTTCTTTTCATGAACCACATAAGGATCTACCAGTGTTATTGCATGTCTTTTACTTCCATAAACCACATGTGGATCCACCTAGTGTCATTGCATGTCTGTTCCTCTAAACAAACCACATAAGGATCCACCAGTGTCATTGGATGTGTGTTCTTCTCATGAACCACACCTAGTGTCATTGCATGTGTGTTCTTCTAAACAAACCACATAAGGATCCGCCAGTGTCATTGCATGTCTGTTATTTTCATGAACCACAAAAGGTTGGGCCCACCAGTGTCATTGCATGTCTGTTCTTTTCATGAACCACACCCAGTGTCAGTGCATGTCTGTTCTATTCATGAACCACACCTAGTTTCACTGCATGTCTGTTCTTTTCATGAACCGCATAAGGATCTACCTGTGTCATTGCATGTCTTTTACTTCCATAAACCACATGTGGATCCACCTAGTGTCATTGCATGTCTGTTCCTCTAAACAAACCGCATAAGGATCCACCAGTGTCATTGGATGTGTGTTCTTCTCATGAACCACACCCAGTGTCATTGCATGTGTGTTCTTCTAAACAAACCACATAAGGATCCACAAGTGTCATTGCGTGTCTGTTCTTTTCATGAACCACATAAGGATCCACTCGTGTCATTGCATGTCTGTTCTTTTCATGAATCACAACTAGAGTCATTGCATGTATTTTACTTCCATAAACCACATATGGATCCTCCTAGTGTGATTGCATGTCTGTTCCTCTAAACAAGCCACATAAGGATCCATCAGTGTCATTGCGTGTCTGTTCTTCTCATGAACCACACCCAGTGCCATTGCATGCATGTTCTTCTAAACAAACCACATAAGGATCCTCCAGTGTCATTGCATGTCTGTTCTTTTCATGAACCACACCCAGTGTCATTGCATGTGTGTTATTCTAAACAAACCACATAAGTCGTTGGATGTATGTTGTTTTCATGAACCACACCCGGTGTCATTGCATGTCTGTTCTTTTCATGAACCACGGGTAGAGTCATTGCATGTATGTTCCTCTAAACAAACCACATAACGATCCACCAGTGTCATTGTATGTCTGTTCTTTTCATGAACCACATAAGGATCTACCAGTGTCATTGCATGTCGGTTCTTTTCATGAACCACACCTAGTGTCATTGCATGTGTGTTACTTGCATAAACCACATATGGATCCACCTAGTGTGATTGCATGTTTGTTCCTTCTATAAACCACATAAGGATCCTATGGATGAGAATTGCTATATTCTTGAATATTTTAATAGATGCTTTCCACAAATGGAAGAGACTAATGCCTTGCAGGATCCTATGGAAGAAGAAATTGATGAACCTAAAATCTCATTAGATGAAAAATAGGAGGAGAGTGATGAACAAAAGGAGGAAGAATGGATTAGCTACCCATGCCTACCTTCTAATGAGAGTAACTCTTTATCCCTTACATTATTTGATTGTCCTCCATGCTTACTAAAGGAGGATGAATGTTTTGTTCCTGAGGATTCTTTTGAAAATGTTTATAATAAAGCTCTAGTGCTTGTAGATCATGAAAAGCATGCTTTATGTGATAGTTATATTGTTGAGTTTATTCATGAGGCTACTGAAAATTTATATGAGAGAGGAAAATATGGTTGTAGAAGTTTTCATGGTATTGAAACACCTCTCTATGTGCTGAAAGTTTTGAAGTTACTCTTGTTTTATCTTCCTATGCCTGTCACTTTGTTCTTTGCAAATTTATTTGCGTACACAATTCCTATGCATAGGAAGTGGGTTAGACTTAAATGTGTTTTTATTTTGCTTCTTGATGCTCTCTTTTACTTCAACTCTTATTTCTTATGTGAGCATCCTCTCAAACTTTCATGCCTGAAGATGATAACATATCTATTATTCTTGGGAGACCTTTTTTTCAATAGTGCAGGAGCTATTATTACTTGTAATCAAGGAAAGGTGACTTTCAATGTTAATGACAAGGAACATACTATCTATTTCCCCAAGAAGATTGAAAGGACTTATGGTTTGAATTCAATTGAACATGTTGAGGGCATTCAAGTTGGAGAAATATATTGTCCCATACCAAGAGAAAAATTTGAAACTATTATGATTGGGACCATTGCTATCAAGGTTGAGGTAACATAATCATTAGTGGAATACAAAGTTTTGTATCATATGAAATTGTTTTGGTAACAAGACCCTATCAACCTTGTTAACAAAAGGATTTCATTGAACAAAACAATGTTTTCACCATGATTATCTCCGCTTACTTCTATTCTATCCATTTTAGTTTTTGCTTATGCCTAACTTAAAGGCGTTAAATACTGTAGGAGCTGTTATTAATTGTAATCAAGGGAAGGTGACCTTCAATGAACACATTGTCTATTTCCTCAAGAAGATTGAAAGGACTTACGGTTTGAATTCAATTTAACATGTTGAGGGCATTCAAGTTGGAGAAATATATTGGTCCATACCAAGAGGAAAAACTGAAACTATTATGATTGGAATCATTCCTATCAAGGTTGAGGTAACATAATCATTAGTGGAATACAAAGTTTTGTCTCATACGAAATTGTTTTGGTAACAAGACTTGATCAACCTTGTTAACAAAAGGATTTCATTGAACAAAACAATGCTTTCACCATGATTATCTCCGCTTACTTCTATTCTATCCATTTTAGTTTTTTGCTTCTTATGCCTAACTTAAAGGCGTTAAAGAAAAGTACTTATTGGGAGATAACCCAAAAGTTTTATATGAGTCTTTGAAGTTATTACTTCAGTAATAACCACTCCTTATCCTTTTTATTTGCTTTTTGTGCCAAGAGTAACCTCTAATGAGAGTGAAGTGATGATTGGGAAAGTTGTTGTCCCGAAACAGATTTTTGTGCTTCACCGAAAAATTTCGTGAGAGAGCTCTGTATGTCGGATTCAGCTGTAATTTTTTGTGCTTCTGACCCAGGTTGTTATCTAACTTTAGTTGGTTCAACACTTGTTTATTTGAGCAACAGAAGGTCTTCTAAAAAATTTGTATTTACCTTCTGGTCTGTTTTGACAGATTTCTGCCATTTTCTGCATTTGCTTCTTGTTAGTTCCTTCTTGAGTTCCTTTGGGGAATTGATCTTTTTGAGGGAAGTGCTACAGTAGCTAGTGTTCTAATGGAAGTTTATTTGGTGTTAGAACTGAACCTTAAGACCTACTATCTTGAGTGCACTAATGTTGCTAATAAAGATTGTGTGAAGTTTTGTATGAAGGAAAAATTTCAGGTGTATGGAAGGAATGAGTAATGAGATGAAGGATGGATTAAATCTCAAGCTTGGGGATGCCACACGTGTCACCCCAAGAAATATCCAAGAAGTACAAGTGTCAAAGCTTGGGGATGCCCAAGGCATCCCCTTCTTCATCAATAAAAATCTCAGGTTTCTTTCAACCAGTTCATTTTTATTGTTTCATACACAGTTGTGTTGTTCTTGGAGCGTCTTCTTTTTCCTTTTTCATTTTGGTTTTCGTTTTCTTGGTTTTCTTAGTTTGCTGAATAAATTGGTTGGACCTCCTCTTTCATACGTTGGTGTTCAAATAGTTTGGTTTGGTTTGGAAAAGTGTAGGAAAGCTCATGCTTAAGTGGTAAAGAGAGCTTGTTTTTTATTGTGGCCTATGCTTTGTCATGCCATGCTTGATATTGTTTTGGCTTTATGCTTAGTATTCTTTGCTGTAGCATGACTTGTTATAAACAATTGATATTGCTTAATGTGCCTTGGATGAATCATGCGTTATTTTAGCATATTAAAGCATAGTATAGTGGTATTCTCATTTGATGCTTTATTTGGGTTGACTTGGCACATGCTCACACCATGTTATGACTATCCCAAGTCACCATAAGCCTTTATGATCCTTTATTTTTCAACTTGTAGTATCACTTTATGCTTTGATCAATGATGTTTTGTCGCTCTGCATGATTATGGCCATTATTGCTCTCTCGTTTGTCGCTCCCTTATTGCTAGCCTTCACTTCCACTGAATATTTTACTCATGTTTCCAACCCCCTTAAACCAAATATTGCCAAAGTGTCCACCATACGTACCTATTAGCATCATTTGCTACTCCGGTGCATATTCATTATGCCTTGTTTTCTTCCAAATAAAATGTTTGCTTGTTATGAGAAACTTAGTTAGTAAAGCTCTCACGAACTTGATGGCACACTTTATTTTCTACACTTAATAAACCTAAACCATTGTGACTCTCCATGAAAGTTATATGCTTGCAAATTATAGGTTGGGGATTAGCAGAACCGTGCTGTCACGGGGAACACTTTCAACAGTTGTAAATATATACCCAGTTGAAACCTTGGCCTTTTGTTTGCGGATGTCGTCGGTGTGAAATAAAAGGGGAGCTTGTAAGTCCATGGAGTTATGTATGTGTGTTAGAGAAACGCCTGGGCCACTGGTCTAATCCATGCTGACATGGTGGAAACCTGCAGCATAACCATAATGATATCTATAAGGCATTCTTCTTATAAAAAAAGAGAGATAGCTATTGAGAAAAAGAAAAAAAAGAGATTTATGAAAAGAGGAAAGAGGGAAAAAAGCACCATTTTCCCATGGTAAATAAGAAGATTGCTGAGATACTCATTGTCTGCTTGCCTTGTCATTTTGATATGGGGATTCTTCCGTATCATCAGGCAAGGGGTACCTCGTTGGCGGTTCTCTATGATACGCACGTATTTACGATGACAAGAACTTACCGCTAACTAAAGTTGAGTAGCATGAGGAGCGGCCCTCGTACTCAAGGGACATGGGATTTTCAGTTTATAGTCTGTCAAGCATATAAATCAGATTGGACCTCTCTTTCACCTTAATCCATTTAAAGATGCTTATGATAGGGGCAATGAGAGCTCAAAGCTAACAAGTACCATACATTCAGCATTTGGAATCCTTTCAAACTTTTCAAAACCTTTTTTGTTTTCCTTGTTGAGTCTCCACACATTCTATGAGCACTTTCTTGAGAGCATAGTGGCCATTCTTAGTTCTATGTGCATTATCCCAAGACTTGTTGATTGATGCATAACTTTGATATTGCTTGTTTTAAACTATTTGTATCTAGTCACTCTTATGAACTTTGAAGGTGTCCTATGCATTTATACTTGCTACTCTAATGAGGGACAAGCTGAATACTATTATGCTATGTTTTCTTTATGTGAAACAAACAACCATCTTGCAAAGAATTGTTATTCATGAATCTTTTGTTTGTGCCTTTTCATGTTGCATCATAGTTTCTATGTCTTATTGCTAGAACTTTGTCTTTCATGTTATGATTGAAGTACTATGATCCCAGCTTTGAATGTTTTACAAATACTTTGATCAAGTTTATGATGGTGCATGTCACCTCAAAAATTATTCTTTCTTTTTATCACCTACCTACTCGAGGACGAGCAGGAGTTAAGCTTGGGGATGTTGATACATTGCAAATGTATCTATAATTTTTGATGTTCCATGCTTGGTTTTATCCACTTTCTGGTGTTTTGTACACACTTTGGCGTACTTTTCATATGATTTCTTGGACTAAACTATTAACAAGAGCCACAGTGCTAGCTGCCTGTTTTCTGCTGTTTTTGGTTCCAAGAAAGTCAGAAAATGAATATTCTCGGAATTGGACGGGACAAAAGCCAAAGTGCCTATTTTTCTGGAAGACTCGTGGAGCCAGAATACGAGAAGGAGGAGGGCCAGGGGCTGGCCACACCCCCCAGGCGCGGGCTGGGCCTGGCCACGCCAGGGCATGGTCTGGCCGCCCAGGCATCTCCTCGGTCTCCCTCTTCACCTATAAGAAGCCTTCTGACCTAAAAACTCCGAGGGGGTCGATGTTTTTCCAGAAGGAGTTCCGCTCCGCCGCAACCACCAGATTCCACGAAACAGCACCAGAAACTCCATTCTGCTACCCTGCCGAGACAGGGAATTGGAGGAGATCATCGCCATCATCATCACCATCGCTTCTCCATCGACCATCCATGTTTCCCCCATCTATGAGTGAGTAATCCCCCGCTGTAGGCTATGGGGATGGTAGGGTTGGACGAGATCGTTCATGTAATGGCATCAGATTGTTAGGGCATGGTGGCTAGTATCTTCTATTAGTGCTTTATGACTTTGTTGCAAGTTGTTATGCTTAATGCTTGTCACTAGGGCCCGAGTGCCATGATTTCAGATCTGAACATGTTATTGAGTCGTTATGATAGTATTGTTTATGGTCTTATCTACAAGTTGTATACACACGTTGTTGTCCGGAACCAATGGCCCCGAAGTGACAGAAATCGGGATAACCGGAGGGAATGGCTTTGATGTGAGGATCACATGTGTTCACGGAGTGTTAATTCTTTGCTCCGGTGCTCTATTAAAAGGAGCACCTTAATTGCCAATAGTTCCCTTGAGGCCCCGCTGCAAACGGGCTGGCAGGGCAAAAGATGTTGTGGAATTTCTCATTGCGAGCACGTATGACTATATATGGAACACATGCCTAGGATTATCTAGTACTTGGATGCTTTATCTTATTTATCTGCAATTGCCCTATTTTATGATTGCTATGTGAATTGTCTTGTCCATGGAACGCCCATCCATCCATTCCTATGCCTACCGCACTCGAATCCTACTGTTTACTGCTATTGTTACTGCTGTCTTTACTTTACTACTATTGTTACTTTACTATTCCTACTAAAAAACTGTTGCTACTGATAAACTGTTGTAAGCATGATTGTTTACTTTACCAGGTGCAGCTGAATTGACAACTCAGTTGTTAAGACTTATAAATATTCTTTGGCTCCCCTTGTGTCGAATCAATAAATTGGGTTTCAGTTCCCTCGAAAATACTGCGATACACCCCCTATACTTGTGGGTCATCAATATTCGACGGTGAAGTCGAGCACGGATGGCTCGATTCTGAGCGCGCGCGGGCGATTCCTCTGGCAGGGAGTCATAGCCCGGCACGGTGGAGCTTGTGGTGCGGTCGGCGAGGCACGGGGATGCGTGTACCGGTGGCACGACGCGATGGCCGTACGGCTAGGGTTCGAGTGAGAAGGGGATTCGAGGAAGAGATGGCCAGAGGGAAAGATAAGACCAGGGGAGACAGCTTAGGGCCTCGGCGTTCTTATCATCTGCTTTTGGGGCGGCGGCGTGCATCGTAGCACGCAGGGGATCGACGGCGAGCGGCGGGACACACAGCAGCTTTGCTGCGTCCTTCTGGCAGAGGGAGAAGAAAGAGGAAAAGAATGAAGGGGTATGGGCCAGAGGTGGGCCGCGGATGGGCCAGGTGGGCCGACTGGCTTACGCGGGTGGGTGGCAGAGAGAGGAAAGAGCATATGGGCTGGCCTGCTGCGGCTGCTACTCTATTTTTATTTTCTGAAAACCTTTTTCTCTTTGTATTTTCAAACTGAAATCTGTTTTGAGATATTTCAAAATACCAAAACTTTGTAAACATTTTTGAAATACTTCAGGGACCCTGCGTAACAATTTGGGTTCCATAATTTTGGCACTTTTTGAAATACAAAACCTTTTTGAATGCATTTCAGAAAGAGAGGAAAGGATTAGGGTTTAGGGTTTTATTAACTTCCTCTTTGCATGAATTTTTACAGGATGATGCTCATGATGCACAAAAAAACCCTAAATACTATTTAAGTAAATCTGGGGCGTTACAGCTCTATCCCACTTACGAGAATCTCAACCCGAGATTCCACAGATAGGAAGAAGAAAGAGAAACAGGGTCACTTCTAAGGATAAGAGGGAGACACACTAACAACACACGGAGTATCTCATGGTCAACTCGTGAAAGGGTGTTCAGGAACAACTCTGGGATGATGACATGAAATACGTCGAGGTAGCGGAGGAAATAAGAGGAGAAGGTTCCAAGTTGTTAGATAGTTGGTCTTCATAAGGATTGAGACCATGGAGTTTCATAAGGGTTTAAGCTTCTGAAAAGGAAAGCTTACAACAGGAAGAACATGACCACAGACTTCAAGAGATGGAACTCTACTAGACGGCTTAAGCAGAGCTTCCAGGGATACAGAGATACTGATAACCAAGCTGTTGATCTACTTTTGATATAGAAGGATCACTCTTCATTCAACAGAAGGTCAAGACAGAAACGTGTTTTGTGGCGAGGACTCGTGAGAGTCATAGGGAACATGTAACAAGAGAAATTATTGATTACCAAAATCATAGTCGCTCTTCAAACATGTTTGATAACAAAGGAAACTCTTTATTCATCGAGGTCTATCAAAATCTTTGCCAAAGATCGTGATATCACTTTACGCCACCAGGATGAAGAGGTAAAAAGATTCCTGATGACACAAGGAAAAGAAACTTCATTCTCAGATTTCAATTACTTGGCATAACAAATGCTTGCCAACATAAGAGGGTCTGGAGGATCGAGCGAGAGACATTTATCAATACTACTTTAAATGTTCTCCTTGATGTTCGAGTCGCGAAACATCAAGTAAAGGCCACACTTCGGAGACAAAGGAAACCGTGAGCCCAACTTCTATAATGAACTATAGAATAATCCTCATGATGGGTGGTTGTTATTTGCTGATTCAAGAGAATTTGAGAATAGGCTTTCCGACTAGTTGTGTCAACCATTACATCAATCATGTCGGACTTACATAAGAACCTATGTCAAAACCTTGAGGAACACCAACCATATATCTGCTTGAGATTCAGATTCGGTTAAGTGAAATGATACTTCAGACTCAGCATGTCCGAGTAGATAGTTTGCAACATTTACCATAAAGGTAAAGTTACTAGATTCTCAAGAAAGGGACTACATTGTTAAGCTCCAATAGACTGAGCTAAATTGCTAGACCCATGTATTAACAACTTGTCTAAGGACAACTGCTCATACATCGAGTACTTGCAATGAAATACACATATGTCCTTAAGGGAACAGAGATAACTCTACTCAAATCCACGACGATGTCTTTCTACAATTGCACGTGAACCAGAGAAGGTCCCTTCTAACATCCTGAACGCATACTTCGAGATGACCCGAAGACAGTTCTTAGAATGTTTTCCAACATGAATGCCAAAGGTTCCATATGAATCTATTCTAGCATGGAGAAGATAAGGATATTATCGATGGGCTCAATAACAAACTTATCAAGATACTCCAAGACATTAGACTCATATGTGGTATGAACGAGGCACCATATTGGTCAGACAAAGGGACGTGAAGATGTACTCAGGTGAAACATCACGAGTAGCAACATCATCAAGATAGTCCTTGGAACTAAGTTTAATTTGACGTTAACCCAAATCAAATCAAAGGTGGGAAAAATAACATTTCCACGAAGGAAACACTATCTTTCTTTAGCACGAATGAAACTAGACATCCCTTTAGATAAACTAAGTCAGATAGAACTTTTGTCGTACAACTCTCCAAGTTGTTGTTTAAGCTCAACCAACTAGTTTAGGGGTATCTTGTACGGATCCTTGGAGAGGGAGGAGTTCAAAGAACTTGCTTACTGAAGAACTTGACAACGCGGTCATGTGGCATCATGGCGATACTTCTAGGAAGACGTCTAGAATATCACGAACCACCGATATGTCACTTAGTTCGAGAGGAAACTTGCTTGGTATTGCAAGAAGACATAATCTCAGAGTTTCGGCACAAGCCTAACTCTTTGACCGAAGAGGTTGTACCAGAAGAACGGACTTGGTAGCACAATCATCCTTCGCTTAGTGATAAGGTTAACCATCATGCTAAGAATGACATAAACATCCTTGGAGTTCGAAACAATAGGAATTGCTAAGAATCTCAGATGGCCACATTATTACGCACACGCATCATTCACGAGCACGAAAGCTCAGAGGAAGGGTGGGTAAATATGTGTAAGAGCATCACTTCATTAAGGGATCATGGGACTCAACACAGCCTCTTAATATATAAGAGTGTGATACTTTAAGGTAGAACATACCAGAAGCTAATCATGCCTCTTGATCTGCGGACTACAACACTTTGACCTGGTTCTAGATATGACGAGGTACTGGAGTTTGTTTCTCCTGACATTCCAAAATGGTTTGTCATGATGGACCACAAGAGTATCTTGCATCGGAAGACACCAATGCAAATTACTACTTGGCTACCAACTGATAGACAGAGGTCGGAAACAATAAGGGGGAAATGAACATGCTCTTGATAGAATTCCGAGATGTGAATGCATAGATTAACAATCTTCCAAAAACCAATGCATAAGAGGGGAAGGTGTGGCACAGTCACGAAGATAGATATGAGACTCACGAGGAGTACTCATGTCGTGATCTATTTGGTTCCATTAAAGAACATCTACCATAGCTAGTGGTAGGGGAAGTCCTTAAATTGTCACAATTCAATCGCGACAATAACCACAAGCTTGAAGGCTAGAATTGTAGTACCAACCATCCTGAGGTAATGTTTGAACATTAGCAACAGGGGTCAATGGAATGGATCTTGGATTAAAGATCAGCTTCATGTACAAGATTCGTAACACGAGAATCCAGAATAATCCGGGATCTTCGGTTCAAGTCCAAGGGTTAAAACCCGAGAAAAAAATAACTACTACTTGAGTGACAAAACTTACACTGCAAGATAGTTATCATGATGTAGCTTCCAAGAGAAGAAAGAAATTCTGAAGTACCCAAACAAATAGAAAGGAGGCACACGAGGAGAAAGGAAACCTCGAAGCCTAGAACGGAACACTATGGATCCTACAATATAATATTGCGAGTCCATAAGGTAGAGAGATCATGATGGAAAGGAATCTCTCGGACGAAGCAGAGCAAAGGAAACACAAGGAATTCAGAACACACACAACTCTAGAGAACTCAACACTAGGTCAACTGGCTTAGAAGCAACATGCCAAGAAGGCACCTAAGCTTTGAAAGACTAGAAGAGTTAGCAAAACTTTTCAAATTCAACACAAGATAAGATGACCCAGAGTTAGAGCGAAACTAGATAAGGAGAAAAGAAGCACACTAGATTTTTCGCAAATAATTTTCATCTTTGAAATAGTTTTCACAAGAACTAGACTTAACATCGACCAGTAGCAAGGTTTTCCTACGGTCGGTACTTCTCTGATACCAAAGCCTGTAACACCCCCGGGATCAGGGTTAAACAAATCTAGACCTTAGCCTGACATAAGCTTAACCTAGAGCTCAAGGATATCCAGTGAGACATCGGTAACATAACAGTAACCCTACGACACAAAAATTATTACAACAAGCTGATAACTGAGCGAAGAACCAAAATATTACAAGCAGAGGTCACTGACCACAAACATCAAACAAAGGAATGAAAATTATGCTATTAAGTATAGCAAACTTAACAAATGGCCTAAGAGGCCTTAAGCATAACGATGACGTCCCAGCCCATAGATTCCAAGCTGCCGGCCGGGAACCCCAAGCTACTCGTCGGTGTCGATGTCGTACCAAACTTGTCTTTTGAGGAACACTTATTCTGCTACAAAAGTATCAACAAAGAAAGGGTGAGTACATGGTGTACTCCGCAAGACTTATGGCTTGTGGGGTTGTTTTGCATAAAGCCATCTTTGTTTGTAAAACAAGAGGGAGAAGAAGCTCCTCTAATCAGAATATTTTAAAAGGGGATAAGAGAGCGACATCTCCGAAGAATTGACCATCATCTTGATATCCACCAAAGTAATCCTCATCTCACAACTAGGATCACCCCCTCGTACCCGTAAGGAAGCATCCTTAAGCACACATTGAAATGCCAAGTTTTATGATTAGGTTATAGTTCTCTATGATCTTAGAATTCGGTCACCAAGCGTTCATAACCGTGAACACGGCTTTTCGAAAAGATTTAACCCTGTAGGGGTGCACAACTTTACCCGCACGTACTAACCGACTCTTAATGCCAGATCATTAGCCCTCTTCCTTGGAAGGCCGGCAGAGGATGGTTAGACACGACCTTTACCTTGCTGTCACTGAGACCATGAGTCACGCCCTAAGGATGGTTCCGCCGTAATGGGTCAAATCCCGAAGCCGGTCCCTAGAGATGTGAGGCGAGGTTGGTTTACCAGGGGCTCCATCCACCCCAAGCAACCCCAAGCACGCTTACCCACCTGTATGAATGCACCTCCTTCACCGCCTTCGAGAAGATCCGAAATGCATGTCGAATGGAATGCCTGAACTATGTGACTCATGGAATCCACTAGGCAAGTTAGTCAGCGAAGGGGTCCCCATAAACCCCGTGTGGCTGTACGCTTGTCTTGGTCCAAAGGCAAGAACTCGGATCCTAGTGGTGGCGAGCATGGGACTACAAAAACCACATCCCACCATGGCCTCCCATACAAGCCTTAGCATGTTTAACCTTTACCACTGATCTTACCTCATCAGTATACCTCGATCTCCTGTCATACTAGATTCTCTGCGTTTGATACATCTTCTGGATGAACCAGCACTCACAGCTATGCATGGCTAAGCAAGACACAGATAAAAGCTCTAGTAGTGCACATAAGCCAAACCTAGTTATGCTAGGAGCAGTGGATCAGGTAATATAAGCTCAAGGGAGCAATTCAACAGATAGGATAGTCTATCTATCGACAAAATACCACGGCAAAATCGTATGCATCATGGCGAGAATGAATACTTTGAAAGCATAGGATTTTATCATGTGTGGGGGTTTTGCTTACCTTGTTTGTTGATACCCAGATATAGATCTTTGGAAGCCTTATACTTGAATTGATTACAGTTGGTCAAGTATTGTTCATCGAACTTTGATGGTGTTGATCTCCGTCTTCGATCTCGATCTCGATATCGTATTCTACCGGAAAGAACCAAACACCGGAAAGAGAGGGAGAACAACAATCAACACATGACATCGATGCAGTGCACAAGAAAGGGTGATGATATGACAAGTTAAATAGATCTTAAATGAAACCCTATAGCATGCTTGACAGATTAAACGGGGTTCCGAGGGGTCAAAACCCTAATTCAGAGAAGCCTCAGAACACCTTTGAGGTGTTGATTTATTTCTCTAATTAAACTTGTCATTTAAGTTGCTTAACAATGCATGATTATAGTTTAAACAGATAGATCTCATTTTTATGAACATTTTTATATATTATACATATTTTTCTGACTTATAAATAATTAGTTATTGAATTTCTAGTATTTATCCTTTTTCTGAAATTAAAGCAAAAGTTGGGATTTACTTTTTACACCGAGCTAAACCTAGCCACACAGGCTGGATGGGGCCCGTGGCCACCTCAGCATCCACGTGGGCAGGAAGGGCCCAACCCGAGTTTGACCAGAGCTGACCCGCGTGCTGATGCTCGGGTGACGTCACAGATGGGGAGGGGCTATTTTCCACAGAGGTAGAGGCTACCCGCTATGGCTGACCTATGGGCTAGGGGCCACATCGATGCCATAGTTGCGCCACGTTGGCTCACCGACGCACACGCCAGACGACGGCCCGGGGCGTCGGAGGAGGGCAAGCGAGCTAGCACCAAGGCGTGCGTTCGACCCAGCAGAGCAAGGCGAGCGAGAGAGAGGCGGCGCCGCCCGGATTTGGTCACCGGAGTGACGTCCTCGACAAGCGGCGGCGACGGTGCTCACGGGTCTGCGGCGAACAATGAGCACAGAGCGGGAGGAAGGGGTTGGAGGGGTGCATGAGCACTGTTTGCTCACCGTGGTTGCAGTTGATGGTGACGACAAGGCCAGAGAAGGTCGAGAAGCGCGGGAATCGACGGCGACAGCTCCGGTAGTCGACGGTGAAGTCGAGCACGGATGGCTCGATTCCGAGCATGCGCAGGGGATTCCTCTGGCAGGGAGTCATAGCCCGGTACGGTGGAGCTTGTGGTGCGGTCGGCGAGGCACATGGAGGCGTGTACCGGCGACACGACGCGACATCCGTACGACTAGGGTTCAGGTGAGAAGGGGATTCGAGAAAGAGAGGGCCAGAGGGGAAGATAACACCAGGGGAGATAGCTTAGGGCCTCGGCGTTCTTATCATCTGCTTCTGGGGCAGCGGCGTGCATCATAGCACGCACGGGATCGACAGCGAGTGGCGGGACAGGCAGCAGCTTTGCTGCGTCCTTCTGGCGGAGGGAGAAGAAAGATGAAAAGAACAAAGGGGTATGGGCCAGAGGTGGCCGCGGATGGGCCAGGTGGGCCGGCTGGCTTGCGCGGGTGGGAGGCAGAGAGAGGAAAGAGGAGGTGGGCTGGCCAGCTGCGGCTGCTGCTTTGTTTTTATTTTCTGAAAACCTTTTTCTTCTTTTCTCTTTGTATTTTCAGACTCAAATCTGTTTTGAGATATTTCAAAATACCAAAACTTTGTAAACATTTTTTAAATACTTCAGGGACCCTCTGTAACAATTTGGGTTCCATAATTTTGGCACTTTTCGAAATACAAAACCTTTTTGAATGCATTTCAAAAAGAGAGGGAATAATTAGGGTTTAGGGTTTTATTAACTTCCTCTTTGCATGCATTTTTACAGGATGATGCTCATGATGCACAAACAAACCCTAAATACTATTTAAGTAAAACTGGGGCGTTACAGCTCTATCCCCCTTACGAGAATCTCGACCCGAGATTCCACAGGTAGGAAGAAGAAAGAGAAACAGGGTCACTTCTAAGGTTAAGAGGGAGACACACTAAAAACAGACGGAGTATCTCATGGTCAACTCGTGAAAGAGTGTTCAGGAACAACTCTGGGATGATGACATGAAATACGTCGAGGTAACAGAGGAAACAAGAGGAGAAGTGTCGACACCCGGGTTTTTAATCCTAGATGCCTGTTATGTCATACATCGCAATCCCAGGATTACCATTTTTGCGAGACATAACAGATTGGATATCACAGTACATCATTCATTACAAACCAATATAAGGTCTTACACGAATAAAGGATCTCATGATCCACTCTTAAGACAACAAGCAGAGGAATAAATAATAAGCGTAGGGTGGGGTCCATCTTTAGTGGCACAGGCAATGCTGACGATGGAAGATAGTCCTAGTTATCATAGCCATCCTGCTGTCTGTCATCTTGGTAGTCTCCTTCATAGTTTGGCCATAGAATAGCTAGGGACAAAAGCCATGAGTACTCTTTAAGTATTCGCAAACTATTACTAACAAGTAAGGTAGTTCTAGTGGGATTGCTAACACTAAGTTTATTTGTAAAGTTAAGTTTGAAACCTAAGCTGATTTCAGAAACAAAGAAAGATAAAATAAAGTTCTAGAATCACTTAAGTTGAGAAACTAGTGTCGTAATCACAACCCTGTTGTGGTCAAGTCATGTCACAATTCATGTCATAAGTTGTTTTGAAAATATCTGGCAACGGAACAGTATGGCCACTCCAACTGTCCATAACCACTGACGCGGCTATTCGAATAGTTTGACACTCTGCAGAGGTGGTACACTTTCACCACAAGACTCGATACATCTGTCAGGGATAACCCTGAATCATCATACTTAGCATGCAGATAATCAAACATAACCTTTCCTTTACACAACCTAGTATAAGCACCTCTCCTATGAGTATGGCCTCCCAACCATCACCATCTGTCATCTTGGGCACTACATAGGTGGACAACATTGAGAGGTAGCCTCATCTCAAACCTCTCCCGCGAGGGAACTAATACTAATGCATATAAACTTCCGGCTAAGACTTACCCAATTCTGGTATTGTGGTTGTACGGTAAAATTGGAATGGTATCGCATCCGAACCCAACCATCAGTTTTTATAAAGGGCTAAGGCTCATGCCTCAACATTTTCATCATCATAAACCATTTGTGTTTCTCAACACATGTCAAAACATCTCAATAGAATGACTCATCATTCCAAGGTTTTCACAATTCATTTTCACCAAGGGTTCCCATCTAAAGTGACTCAAGTTTTGATTTAGCTCTAAGCTACTAAGTTAAGAGTGTTCACTAAGGTGGGATGCTAATCTCAATCTGATGCCATAGAATGACATCTAAGGTTATCTAGATCGGTCAAGTTTTATACTTTTTATGCTACCTTCAAACAAGTAAGGGACTTTGGTAAAGTAAAGAAAGTAAAAGATTGAAAATAAAACTTGGAGTAGTTACTAGTCAAAGTGGTATAACCAAAGCATGCCTAATGCATCTTGCTTAGGTTATCTAGCTTAATTATAGCTTGCTAACAATAGCTTGCCTTGGTTGGTACAATGGTTGAAGTTTTCTTCCTCCTCTTGGTAGAACTCCTCCTCCTCAAAAGCTTGGTTGGTACTATTGTCTATAAAATACATACGGTATACACAATCACCAAACAATACTTAACTAGTCTACTTAGCACTCTAAGGTACACATTTGATGATCTACTATCATCGCAACCATCACAAGGTTTTATTAACTAGCTTCATTCCTTTTATTTAAGAAACGTAATTTCTACTCACTGAAAATAACTAAGATTTAATATTCTCCAATTAAAATATGGGATCATGTGGACACATGTCATCACCACATATTCTAACATATGGGAATGTGATTTAAACTTTGGATCACATTTTAATAAGTTTAAGTTTAATATTTAATGATTTAAAGTGACTAGAAATGCCTATATAGCACTAATTTGGTACTAGTCCAAAGTCACTGCATGTAAACCTTAATATTATTACATATTCAGATAGGTATGGTTAAATGTGATTTTTGAGAGTTGGAATCAACTCAAAATCTATTATGGTTGATTTTATAAAAATGTTTGAATGTGCAAATGCTTCTGTCTTGTTATTTTTACTAGGAGATACATCTAACTCTAAATGAATTAAATCCAACGGGATTTGATAGATCTTTTCAGGAGCTTTCCAACAAAATTAGAATCACTCAATTTAGTTCAGTTAATTTTCCTGAATTGATTTTTGAACTAAGGGACAAAATTGAGTTTAAACCAAAATAGAAAAGTGTATATTTGAATTACTGGGTCACACGGGAATGGAAATGGGCCGGCCCAGTGACGCTCAGCGGCGCAGAGGGCGGCTGACAGGTTGGTCCCGCTTGTCAGCCAGATTTAAAACCCGAAACAGTATCTAGCGATCTAGGCCACACGATTATAACGTGGATCAACGGCTCATAGTCGTCGTCGACGATGGACTCGTCGCTAGCGAGACCAGACCCTAAACAGCCGGTAGGGGTCTACTAGGGACGTACCAGGGCTCCAGCTAGTGCGGCGAGGTGGGTGATCGAGCTGGACAGCTACAACGGACGCAAGCGAAGTCACGGTAGGGGCTGCGGTGGACGGAATGGACGGCAATGCATCCTCCTCTACAACGGGCTCCTCCGGTGCAATTCCGGCAAACTACGGCTCGAGCGGCTCCGACGACAGAGGGAAATGTTTAGGGGAGAGAGGGGAGTGGAATGGTGTGAGGAATTCGTGCTGGGGAGGCCTGCTTATATAGGTGTGACGGTGAGACCGAGAGGTGTGGGCAGGCGTCTCCGGTGAGGGCGGTACAGGGGCTATCAGCGTGGGTGAGGTAGGTGGATGGTGGGCAGTTCCCTGGCAGTCAGCTACGGCACAATGGCGCAACTAGGGGTGGTGGCATATGGTCGGGAACGTCACGCGCTCTAGGAGACAGAGGTGGTGCTCGACGCGGCGCACGGCGACTGTGGGTCGCGCGGTGGTGCACGGCCGTGTCTGGCGGGGTGCTGGGGTCGAGGCGGAGCGGTGTGCACGGTATGTGGTCAAGGGGCGGTCTGGTGCGTACTGGTGGTGAGGGTGCTCTGGCATGCTCTGGCTGCACGCGGAGACTTAGTGCGCGGTGTTTCATCGGTGGTCCAGGGGCTAGCAGGGGCCGTGGGGGTGGACCGTGGGTGGCGGTGAGGTGGCGCCTTGCTTCCTCTTGTGGCGGAGAAGGGCTGGCGGTCTGCTGCGAGCTACGCATGCTCGACCGGCGAGCATGGCATCGGGGTGGCGTGGTACTGGCTCTGGGGACTAGGGGATGGGTGAGTTTAGGCTTGGTTAGATCAAAGAGGGACATACAGATTGAATGGGGTTCAATTGGGTCGCAAACTTTTGTAGAAATAGTGATATCACTAGTGAGTTAGTTCTATGCATGCCCAGTGTTCGACCAAATGGCCGCATGAACAAAAGATTTGAATTTTTCAAAGATTTTTGGTGGAGTGGTTTATCTTATGCTTAAGCATCTAGGTTTGCTTGGGATTTTGAAATGGAGTTTATTTGAGTGGTTTTTGAAAAAGTGTGATCTAGACATATGAACTAGATTCAATTTTCCAATGTCATTTAAAATTAGAGTTTGAATGTTTTTGGGATGACACAAAGTGGGCCTTGGCACATCACTACTTGTACTAGCAAGGGGTGCAAATATCCACAATGGTTTCTGTTGGAAATTGAGTTCTAGGAATAGCCAAAGTAGGCTAGGTGATTAAAATGGCACAAATGACCATTTTCTTATTTTATTCTTTTTGATTTGTTTTTCTTTGGGATTTGCTTGGGAATGATCTAGATGATGTTTAATTCACCGTAGAATCATTTTACAACCAATGGATCACTCAAACATGGCAATTCAAAACAAGTCCTAAATTATATGCACACACATATGAATGCTTAATGATTTTTAAATGGAAAAGTTTTTGTTAACCCTAAATTGGGTAGGTTTGATCTTGATTAACTTTGGATTAGAGTTTTGGGATGTTACAAACCTTCCCCCCTTAAAGAAATCTCGTCCTGAGATTTATGAAAGAAAACTAGGAACTAAAGAGATCTGGGAACTCTGTCCAAATGTAATCTTCTCGCTCCCAAGTGGCTTCTTCTTCGGTATGGTTGCTCCATTGAATCTTGAGAAATTTGATACTTCTGGTCCTGGTGGTTTTGTAAGCTTCTTCCAAGATACTAATGGGCACTTCACGATATGTCAGGTCTTGTTGATATCAATAGCTCGGTGATCGATGTTCTTGAAAACTTCGGTCTTCTCCGGCACTTCTAGGCATTTGCGAAGCAACGAGATATGGAATACATTGTGGATGGCTGACATCTCCTCTGGTAGTTCCAGTTGGTACGATACTTCTCCTCGACGATGCATAATCTTGAAGGGCCCGATATATTTGTTGGCTAACTTTACTTTCAGACTAAAGCGTTGCGTTCCCTTAAATGGTGAAACCTTGAGATATACAAAATCTCCGACATTGAATTCTGCGAAAGGCAGGCAGTCTTCCCGTTTTGATCCGTACTCCAACACACAAGCTATCAACATATCTTCTAGGATTCGGTTGACTCTCTCAGTCTGTCCATTAGTTTGTGGGTGATAAGCGGTGCTGAAGTTCAACTTGGTTCCTAATCCTTCCTGGACTTTTTGCCAAAATCTTGAGGTAAATTGGGTTCCTCGATCTAATACTATGGTCTTGGGGGTTCCATGCAGACTAAAAATTCTAGCAATATACAGCTCTGCTAGTTTCGAACTCTGGTAGGTTGTCTTGACAGGTATAAAATGAGCTACCTTGGACAGTCTATCAACGATGACCCGGATTGAGTCATTTCCCCTACTAGAGGTAGGTAATCCGGTGATAAATCCATTCCGATGGAATCCCATTTCCATTCCAGGATCTGCAATGGTTGCAACAGTCCTGCAGGTCTCTGATGCTCTGCTTTGACTCTTTGACAGATGTCACACTTGGCGACGTAGCTTCCGATTTATCTCTTCATCTTGTGCCACCGAAATTGCTCTTTCAAATCTTGATACATCTTCGTTCCTCCGGGGTGGATAGAATAAAGAGTATCATGAGATTCCTGCATGATAACTTGCTTCAGCTCTGAATCTGCGGGCACACAGATACGGCCTTTGTACCATAGAACTCCTTCTTCATCTTAAGTGAATCCAGGTACCTTTCCTATACCAATACGACGTTTGATTCCGTCGATACTTTCATTTCCCTTCTGGGCTTCCTTGATTTGGCTGCTTAATGTGGGTTCAAGTTCAATGCTAGCTAAAAATCCTTTTCTAACTAGCTCAGTTCTAAACTGCTCCAGCTCCTCATGCAAACTTGGTTGCTTCTCCTTGCTCATGGTGTTTATCCTACACGGCAATCTTCTAAGAGCATCCTCTACCACATTGGCTTTGCCGGAGTGATAGTGGATGTCAAGGTCATAATCCTTGATTAACTCTATCCATCTCCTTTGCCTCATATTCAGCTCCTTCTGAGTGAAAATATACTTCAAGCTTTTGTGATCTGAGTAAATCTCACAGCGATTATCCATAAGATAATGACACCATGTCTTCAATGCCAAAACTATGGCTCCTAACTCAAGATCATGGGTCGGATAGTTCTGCTCATGCTGCTTCAGTTGCCGAGACAGATACGCGATGACTTTGCCTTCTTGCATCAATACACATCCGAGACCTATCTTGGATGCATCACAGTACACATCAAACGGCTTCTTGATATCTGACATGATTAATATTGGGGCTGAAATCAATCTCTTCTTTAGCTCTTGGAAACAGGCTTCACATTTGTCGGTCCATTCAAACTTCTTGTCCTTCTTCAACAATTGAGTCATGGGTCTAGCGATGCTCGAGAATCCTTCTATGAACTTGCGGTAATATCCCGCCAATCCGAGAAATACACGGACTTGGGTTTGAGTGGTGGGGGCTTCCCATTCTTCGACGTCTTTGATCCTGGTGGGATCAACAGAGACTCCTCCGGCAGACACAATATGTCCTAGGAATCCTACTTCTTTCAGCCAAAACTCACATTTGCTGAACTTCGCATATAACCGATGCTCTCTCAGGGTTTCTAGGATGATCCTCATATGCTTCTCAAGCTCTTCTTCTGACTTGGAGTAGATAAGGATATCATCGATAAACACAACGACAAACTTATCTAGGAAATTCATAAAGATCTTATTCATGAGATTCATGAAATAAGCAGGGGCATTGGTTAATCCAAAAGACATAACCGTATACTCGTATAAACCATAACGAGTAGTAAAGGAAGTCTTCAGAATATCCGTTGCACGAATCTTAAGTTGGTGATAACCAATCCTAAGATCAATCTTTGAGAATACTTGGGCACCAGTCAACTGATCAAATAGATCCTCTATCTTTGGCAAAGGGTACTTGTTTTTGATGGTGACGTCATTCAGCTTCCTGTAATCTGTGCACAAACGTTTGCCTCCATCTTTCTTGTCAATGAATAACACTGGTGATCCTCATGGCGATGCGCTTGGTTGAATCAAGCATGTTGCTAACATAGCATCCAACTGCTTCTTCAACTCTACTAACTCTGAGGGGTTCATGCTATAGGGTCTCTAGGCTATGGGTCCGGTTCCGGGGATTAATTCAATAATGAACTCAATATCCCTATCCGAGGCATACCTGGCAATTCATCTGGGAATACGTCGGGGTATTCATAGACTACTCTGGCTTGGTCTATGGTGGGTAGGGCTAGACTCTTGTTGCACTTGAATTGACGAGGTAAGGTTTCAGATATATGCTCTACTGTTACTCCAGAGCTACTAGTCATGGTGATGGCTTTCTTAGCACAGTCTATCTGTCCTTTATGCTTTGACATCCAATCCATTCCTAGTACTACTTCCAATCCTTTGGTTCCAAGTACTATTAGATTAGCATAAAAATCTATCCCATGTATTCTAATAGGCATAACTTTGCAAATTTTTCTAGCTTTTGTAGTTGAACCGGGGATTTGGACTATCATGACATGCTTCAAGTTGGTTGGGTGGATCTTACTAGTGCATGCAAATTCTTTGGTGACAAATGAATGCAATGCTCCCGAATCAAACAACACCCTTGCTAAAACTGAGCTGATAGAAAACATACCCAACACTACATCTGACGCTTCTTGGACTTCTTCGGCGTTCATGTGGAAGAGACGACCGTTGCGGCTGTGAGGGTTCCCTGAGGAAAATCTTCTTCCTAGTTGAACACGACGCTGCTGTTGAGCTGGGGCATTCACATTGGCAGTGGCGGCAGTCTTCTTGGGGCACTCATTGGAATAGTGACCCTTCACTCCGCACTCAAAACAAGTGATCTGAGACTTGTCTTTTGCTGCGATGGGCACAACGTTGCTTCCAGTTCGGGGTGCAGTGTTGTTGTTGTTGTTGCTCTTGGGAGGTGCACGATTGAAATTTCTGGTGTTGCTGGGGTTGTTGCTGTTTCCTCCGGACTTCACATTGCCTTCGCTACGGTTGGGGTAGCTGGGGCGAGACATTGGGGGTCGGTTGTTTCTTGGTGCATACCCTGCAGACGGGTTGGGACGGTACTTCTGGTGACTGTTGGATCCAGCTTGGTGCATCATACGATGTTTGTGGTTGTCGTTTGCCTAGTTAATCTTCCCTTCCATCTGAATGGCAGAGTCGACTAGCTCTTCAAGATCCTCGAAGCGGATGTTGATGAGTATAGTCTGCATCTCATCATGCAGCCCGTTCAGGAATCTCTCCTTATTCTTGGCCTCCGTGTTGATCTCATCAGGAGCGTACCTGGCAAGCGACAAGAATCTATCACGGTACTCCACCATTGTCATTCTGCCTTGCTTCAACTCTCTGAATTCATCCCTCATTCTGGTGACTAGGCCCTGTGGCACGTGGGTGCTACTGAACTTGATTTTGAAGGCTTCCCATATCATCACTTGACCATGGTTCATCAGGGGGATGATGTTCCACCAGGCTCTTGCATCTCCTGCCAAGTAGTGGGTGGCAAAGAGAACTTTCTCGTTGTCATCAACTCTGGCTACTTCCAAAATGGTTCTCCATCGTCTACAACCAGTCATCAACATCTAATGGGTTCTCCGAAGTGCTAAAGATTGGGGGATTGGTATTCTGGAAATTTTTCCGTTTGGATCCTTGATGATCCTGATTTCCATGCCCTTGGTTGTTTTGGGCCATCTGGGCTATCTGCTGTAGTGTTGCTAAGTTGGCTTGGCGCTCTGCCCTGCTTGCTTCACGGTCTGCAACTAATATCTGCATAATCTGCAGCATTGGGTCCTGCGATGAGCTGCTCCCTCTGGGGTTTCCACGAGTCATCTGAAGATTGAGATAGATAAGGGGTAAGGGGGAAAGTTCTAAGGTTCATGGTTTTGGTTTCAAAGCTAAAACTTTGAGTTTGACTCCGGTTTTGCAACTAACTCCATTTCATTCATTCAAATAAGCACACGATACAAACACACACACCACAACAAGGAAAACAGAAGGTTTTAAGAACCATTCTGCAAGCTACGATACATTGGGACCGATACATCTCATGCTACGACAGTGCTCTAGTGCATCTACTCATCATCGATGAAGTTTGAGTCATCATCGTTGGTGTAGAAGTCCACAACATCCTCTTCCCGAAAGTCATCATCGTTGCTGAGGTAAGAGTCCAGATCTCCCTGGATGTCTTCACCTTCCTTTTCTTCCTTTGCTGCAAGCTGAGCCTCTTGCTTCTTGATGGTCTTATCGAGGTCGGCCACCTTCTTGCAAAGACGATCGATGGAGCGATCCTTCTTTTCGCGCTGGCAGCGAAGAGACTGACGGTCCTTGACAAGCAGTGAGAAAGTCTAGGCCTTCTGGGCAGCAATGGCAAGGTTGTGGTTGGTGAACTCCCTAGCATTGTCCAATTCCTTCTGGTGGTCATACATCAGGAAGTCAAGGTTCTCCACTTGACGCTTCAACTCCGGGTGACTTGGCATCTCCATTGACATTCCCATGAAGTCACGCCTTGCATAGTGAACAAAGCGGGTTCCTTGGATTTGGTTGACACTGAGGGCACAGAGACGTGCGAGAGCTTCATGCATTGCCCTGGCTAATCCATCTAACCAGTTGTTCTCTCTTACGGAGAACTGGATTCTCCTGGACGTTGGTGCTTCTATGCTTCCTCGAAGATCAACGGTGACTAGACATTGTAAATCTCCTCCTGGGGATCCAGGAAGTTGAGCTCCAAGAAACTCCGGATGTGGGCGTCCCAATAACTCAGATAGTGAATCTAGATCCCTCTCGAAGATCAGTTGGCCTCCGTTGCCCAACTGGTAGAACTTGTTGAACTGAGTCTCCATCTACAAGAATTAAGGATGAGGAAGTTAGTGAAGTGATCAAGTGTGTCAAATTTTATGCAGTAATGTAAGAATTGGAGGAACATGAAATTTTTTGAGAAAAAATGAATTCCCAAGGGTAAGAGAGGAAATAGTTTTTCATAAATACTCACTTTGGTTTTGAAACTACATTTTTTGTGTGGACGTCCATTCTAACTAGGGTCTCCTATGGTGAGGATGGCTCTGATACCAACTTGTCAACACCCGATTTTCAATCCAAGATGCCTGTTATGTCATACATCGCAATCCCAGGATTACCATTTTTGTGAGACATAACAGATTGGATATCACAGTACATCATCCATTACAAACCAATATAAGGTCTTACACGAATAAAGGATCTCATGATCCAGTCTTAATACAACAAGCAGCAGAATAAATAATAAGCGTAGCGGTGGGGTCCATCTTCAGTGGCACAGGCAATGCTGACAATGGAAGATAGTCCTAGTTATCATAGCCGTCCTGCTGTCCGTCGTCTTGGTAGTCTCCTTCATAGTCTGGCCATAGGAATAGCCAGGGACAAAAGCCATGAGTACTCTTTAAGTACTCGCAACCTATTACTAACAAGTAAGGTAGTTCTAGTGGGATTTCTAACTCTAAGTTTATTTGTAAAGTTAAGTTTGAAACCTAAGCTGAGTTCAGAAACAAAGAAAAATAAAATAAAGTTCTAGAATCACTTAAGCAGGGAAACTAGTGTCGTAATCACAACTCTGTTGTGGTCAAGTCATGTCACAATTCATGTCATAAGTTGTTTTGAAAATATCTGACAACGGAACAGTATGGCCACTCCAACTGTCCATAACCGCGGACGCGGCTATTCGAATAGTTTGACACTCTACAGAGGTGGTACACTTTCACCACAAGATTCGAAACATCTGTCAGGGATAACCCTGAATCATCATACTTAGTATACAAATAATCAAACATAACCTTTCCTTTACACACCCTAGTATAAGCACCTCTCCTATGAGTATGGCCTCCCAACCATGACCATCCGTCATCTTGGGCACTTCATAGGTGGACAACATTGAGAGGTAGCCTCAGCTCAAACCTCTCCCGCGAGGGAACTAATACTAATGCATATAAACTTCTGGCTAAGCCTTACCCAATTCAGGTATTGTGGTTGTACACTAAAATTGGAATGGTATCGCATCCGAACCCAACCATCAGTTTTTATCAAGGGCTAAGGCTCATGCCTCAACATTTTCATCATCATAAACCATTTGTGTTTCTCAACACATGTCAAAACATCTCAATAGAATGACTCATCATTCCAAGGTTTTCACAATTCATTTTCACCAAGGGTTCCCATCTAAAGTGACTCAAGTTTTGATTTAGCTCTAAGCTACTAAGTTAAGAGTGTTCACTAAGGTGGGATGCTAATCTCAATCTGATGCCATAGAATGACATCTAAAGTTATCTAGATAGGTCAAGTTTTATACTTTTTATGCTACCTTCAAACAAGTAAGGGACTTTGGTAAAGTAAAGAAAGTAAAAGCTTGAAATAAAACATGGAGTAGGTACTAGTCAAAGTGGTATAACCAAAGCATGCCTAATGCATCTTGCTTAGGTTATCTAGCTTAATTCTAGCTTGCTAACAATAGCTTGCCTTGGTTGGTACTGTGGTTGAAGTTTTCTTCCTCCTCATCTTGGTAGAACTCCTCCTCCTTGAAAGCTTGGTCGGTACTATTGTCTATAAAATACATACGATATACACAATCACCAAACAATACTTTACTAGTCTACTTAGCACTCTAAGGTAGACATTTGATGATCTACTATCATCGCAAGCATCACAAGGTTTTATTAACTAGCTTCATTCTTTTTATTTAAGAAAAGTAATTTCTACTCATTGAAAATGACTAAGATTTAATATTCTCAAATTAAAATATGGGATCATGTGGACACATGTCATAACCACATATTCTAACATATGGGAATGTGATTTAAACTTTTGATCACATTTTAATAAGGTTAAGTTTAATACTTAATGATTTAAAGTGACTAGAAATTCCTATATAGCACTAATTTGGTACTAGTCCAAATTCAATGCATGTAAACCTTAATATTATTACATATTCAGATAGGTATGGTTAAATGTGATTTTTGAGAGTTGGAATCAACTCAAAAGCTATTATGGTTGATTTTATAAAAATGTTTGAATGTGCAAATGCTTCTGTCTTGTTATTTTTACTTGGAGAGATCTCTAACTCTAAATGATTTAAATCCAACGGGCTTGGATAGATCTTTTCAGGAGCTTTCCAGAAAAATTGGAATCATTCAATTTGGTATAGTAAATCTTCCTGAATAGATTTTTGAACTAAGGGACATAATTGAGTTTAAACCAAAATAGAAAAGTCTATATTTGAATTACTGGGTCGCGTGGGAAAGGAAATGGGCTGGCCTAGTGACGCTTAGCGGCGCAGAGGGCGGCTGACAGGTTGGTCCCGCTTGTCAGCGAGACTTAAAACCTGAAACGGTATCTAGCAATCTAGGTCACATGATTATAACGTGGATCAACGGCTCACAGTCGTCGTCGACGATAGACTCGTCGCCGGCGAGACCGAACCCTAAACGGCTGGTGGGGGTTTACTGGGGACGTACCAGGGCTCCAGCTAGTGCGGCAAGGTGGGCGATCGAACTGGACGTCGACGGCAGACTCTGGCGAAGTCATGGCAGGGGCTGCGGTGGACGGAATCGACGGCAGTGTCTCCTCCTCTACAGTGGAATGGACGGAAACAAGAGGAGAAGGTTCCAAGTTGTTAGATAGTTGGTCTTCATAAGGATTGAGACCATGGAGTTTCAGAAGGGTTTAAGCTTCTGAAAAGGAAAGCTTACAACAGGAAGAACATGACCACATACTTCAAAAGATGAAACTCTACTAGACGGCTTAAGCAGAGCTTCCAGGGATACAGGGATACAGATAACCAAGCTATTGATCTACTTTTGATACAGAAGGATCACTCTTCGTTCAAGAGAAGGTCAAGACAGAAAAGTTTTTTGTGGCGAGGACTCATGAGAGTCACAGGGAACATGTAACAAGAGAAATTGTTGATTACCAAAATCATAGTCGCTCTTCGAACATGTTTGATAACGAAGGAAACTCTTTATTCATCCAGGTCTATCAAAATCTTTGCCAAAGATCGTGATATCACTTTACTCCACCAGGATGAAGCGGTAAAAAGATTCTCGATGACACGAGGAAAAGAAACTTCATTCTGAGACTTCAATTACTTGGAATAACAAACGCTTGCCAACATAAGAGGGTTTGGAGGATCGACCGAGAGACATTTATCAACACTAGTTTAAATGTTCTCCTTGATGTTCGAGTCGTGAAACATCAAGTAAAGGCTAGACATCGAAGACAAATGAAACTGTGAGCACAACTTCTATAATGAACTATAGAAGAAGCCTCATGAGGGGTGGTTGTTATTTGCTGATTCAAGAGAATTTGACAATAGGCTTTCCGAGTAGTTGTGTCAACCATTACATCAATCATGTCGGACTTACATAAGAACCTATGTCAAAACCTTGCTGATTCAAGAGAACATTGGTCAGATTGAGAGACCAGTTTTCCGCTTTCGGACTTCGTGACCTTCT
Source organism: Avena eriantha (assembly GCA_910589775.1). Taxonomy (NCBI): domain Eukaryota; kingdom Viridiplantae; phylum Streptophyta; class Magnoliopsida; order Poales; family Poaceae; genus Avena; species Avena eriantha. The sequence goes on from OU342743.1 coordinate 151,934,796, forward strand.
GCTGCTCCAGACCCTTGGTGAGTAGCTTAATGCCTAATCGAACCTAGTCTGGGCCTGGATTATTTGGCAAGATATCTTGAGCTGTGGCAATGTTTTGCACTGGTTTTGGGTACACCAGATCTCCATTACTGTCGAGTCGAGGCATCCCCGGATCTCCCTCAAAGAGAACCTTGTGAACTTCTGGAAATTGATTGTCACGTGTGTGCCTTTTCCAAATCTTCTGATGCTTCCGTGAGATGTACTTGTCCGCTGTTGCTATGTGCTTCTTCTCTTCCTTGATGTAGTTGGCTTCATCAAGGAGTACTTGACGACGCGCTTCTAGGGCCTGGGCCCTTTCCTCCAGCTCTTCTGCAGTAAGCTCTGCAGCTGTAGGGATAGGTGTAGTTAGTGCATCATCGATGAGTTGACACGCACCTGCAGTGACCACGTGTCCATCCACTGGCTCTTCTTTGGGCTCGTCTAGGATAAGCGCTCCATACGAGTCTTCCTCATATTCCTTGGCAATCACCTCCTCTATCGGAAGTTCTTTTGCTAGGGTCTTGTTTTTCTTGTTCTTCTTCTTTGCCTTCTTAGCAGCGCTGGTAGCAAAGATGGCTTTGGTTCCATTTCCCGTAGTCAAGCTCTGATCGGTACTTTCGGACATCTAGACCTCAGGATTATCTCCAAGACCCATGTCATTCTATGCTTTAGGAGAGTTTTCTCCGGATCCTTCGTCCATGGCTTCTCATTCTTCTACAACTATGGAGTTAAAATCCTGTTCGTATTCCGCGGAGAACTTCCAGAAATCTTCCGACGTCATGGAATCATCTGAAGATGCCGGTAAGTCGACGTTTGTTCCGATCGCCTCCAGCACCGAGTCTTCGTTATCTCCAGCATCAGCAGAGCCGGATCCGGATCCAACATATCCGACAAAGTGCGACGCGTGCCTCCTGAGATAGTTGCGGCTTTCTTTGTCGGCCTCCTCGAAACACCTAATTTCTCGAGAATTTCATCCACGCTTGCGTCTTTCATCACCATGCGCCTCAACGTATATCTCAAGAAGGGTTTATCTGTTTCGGTATTATCAGAGCCGAAATCAAAGATATTTTCTTGCTCTTCCTGAATTTCGACCTCAGTGGGCAGATCGATCTGGGATTCGACCTTGCTAAGGAGATCTACTCTAGCTTCGACTTGAACCGTATGATCTGCTTCAGGCTCAGCTTTCTCCACTATCTCCACAGAAGGTGCGGGCTGGGTGGGATTAGGGTTTTCTGAGATCCAGAACTCTACCGCCTCCACGGACAAAGGGGACCCAGAAATTTCTTCTGCCTCTATCATCACCGCTGGGATGGGTGGGACAGGTTCAACAAAACCGATGTACACATCGATCTCACCAAAAGACATGATGGTGTAAGCAGTCACGGCCTCCCTAGCCGGAATCCAGGTCTCGTCGAGAACGATGAGAGGGATGTCGCTGGCGTAGAGGACGCAACCGATGGTGATGGTCTCACCGATTCCGATTCTTGCAGATTCCGCTCGGAACGCAGATCCGAAGCTCACTTGCCCCATAGTGGGCGCCAACTGTCGTTGGATTGATTAAAGTACACCATGAGGGGGTCCTCGAGGCGTGTGGAAGAGAGGGGTGTGAGACATACGGTATTCCGAGACATTGAGCAAGTTTTCCCAGGTTCAAATCCACCAGCTTTGGACGAATCCTACTCCTGCTAGCAATCCAGTAATACGGCAGAGCCAGAATATGGGTTACAAGGGTTTCGCCTGTGCGAGTTGAGATTGTAGACTATTGTGTGGTTGCCCTAAAGGCTCTCGCTAGGACGGCTTATATAGATATCCGGCCTAGGGTTTACCGGAGAGACCTATTCGGCTACGACTAAGAGTTGGTTACATAGTACATCTTGAACTACAAGTAACACTATGGGCCTATGTCGGTAAGTCATCTGGGCCTTCCGGTAGCCGGACTGGACTCCGTCTCTTCTCCCCGACTGGGCCGCTTGTGAAGCAAATCTCTTACCCGAAGTGGGCCACCCTGTTTAGTGAGGCACAGTGAGTATACCCGGAAAGTATATCCCCAACACCGCCAGGCTCGGGGTGCGACGGCCTGAAGGGCACGGCTCAGATTCGACTCCACAAGGGCAAGTCCACGAGATCCACGAATCTCAGCGATCCCCCCCGGCTACTGGTACGATAATCCCTCTTAGCTACAACCGGGGGTATGGGAGGAAGAGCACTATGATTGCTCTACTAATCATTCTCGCAACCACTCCACACCGAAAATGGACTTCCCAAAATTTGATGGCACTGATCCCGCGATTTGGAAGCATAATTATGAGATGTATTTCGAGATTTATGGCATTTTTGAGTTGATGAAAGTAAAATTTTCTATGCTTAATTTCACGGGGATGCAACCTTATGATTGAAAACCATGCAGTCTTGACAGTACATCATTCACTGGGAGGATCTACACAAAGTTGTCGAGGCATATAACTTGTTCATGCGTGAAATCCTCAGAGTCAAACAAACAACAATCATAGAAGCCTACACTGCTAAGTTTAGCAATCTTCACCACAAAATCCTATTACACGATGCAAACACAAGTGAAGTTTTCTTCGTAGAATGTTATGATGCTGGCCTATTAGATGACATTCCTTCTGCTGCTCTTTTGAGTTTGCCTGGATATCTCTATACTGTGAGTATGTTGGCTCTCTTATAGGAACCGGAGCAGGAGAATATTCTGCAACAACACTAACAATGTTATTCATCTAAATACAACTCCAAGCTGTCAAGTGCTTTTGACAAGGGCAAGTCTATTCCGTGAGCAGAGGACAAGAAAAAATCTGAAACTACATGCTAGGATGACAAGCTTGAGGTGAAGGAGATATGCCCTAGAGGTCAATAATAAAGATGTTTTTATTGACATATCTCATTATTTCGTAATAATTTTGTATCTTGCTATAACTATATTAAGTGGAAACATAAATACATGTGTGATATATAAACAAGTCAGGTCTAGACTAGTTCGTTGGGCAGATGATGATCGAGGTTTCCCGATCATGGACTTACTGAAACGTCAACTAACAACAAGGTCACTTATGAAGTGATGGACAACACCCAACCACTAGTATTGCAATGTGATCCAGTCACATAGTTCAACATTGCGATATCTAGCAAACCGTAGTGATTTAGTCCTTTGACCGTGAGATCATGTTAATCACTATCTCTCGAGGCTTCTTTGATCACATCAACCGTCATGTCTGTAACTGGGTGACCATAAAGGTGTGCGTCAAGTATTCCAGAGGAACTTTTGTGGCCTATGTATCAAGACCAGGATTTTCCCATCAGAGTGATAGAAAGATACCTAGGTACACTCGTCGAGATTGCATCTACAAGTTCGAACATGTGACTAGGTCATGGGGATGTAATATCATGAGAACGAGTAAATGTGTTTTTCAGTAACAAGATCGAACTAGGTATATCGATACCGGAGATCGGGTCTTGGACAAACCAGGTATCGTAGAGTGATACATTGCAAATGTATCTATAATTTTTGATGTTCCATGCTTGGTTTTTATCTACTTTCTTATGTTTTGTTCCAACTTTGGAGTACTTTTCATAGACTTTCTTGGAACAACCTATTAACAAGTGCCACAGTGTCATTTGCCTGTTTTCTCTTGTTTTTGGTTCCAGGAAAGTCAGAAAATCAATATTCTCGGAATTGGACCGGACAAAAGCCAAAGTTGATATTTTCTCGGAACACTCACGGAGCCAGAAGGAGAGGCGAAGAGGGGCCACAGGGTGGCCACACCACCCCATGGAGCGGGTCCCTCCAGGCCACGCCAGGGCATGGTGTGGGCCCCTAGGCCGCCCACCGACCTTGCCCTCTAGCCTATAAGAAGCCTCCCGAGGCATAAACCCTAAATCATCAAGCCCCCCTGGCCGCCACCGAAGGGGAGATTCGGGGGACATAAAGTCTCTGTTCTGGCACCCTGCCGGGACGGGGAAGTGCCCCTAGAGCCATCTCCATCAATCTCCATCACCATTGCTGATTCCCATGATGAGGAGGGAGTAGTTCTCTCTCGAGGCTAAGGGTTCTACCGGTAGGTATGTGTTCATCTCTCTCTCTATGCAGGATCTTATTGAGATCATGAGCTTGTAATCTATAGATCTATTCTGCTACTCAAGTGATTTAATAAATCTCTGCTCTTCCCATGTGTGTGAAAGTGACAGCGTGCTCACCATGGTGGCACTTAGGCTAGAGATTACAAATACTTGTTATGACTTATATTTGGAGTTGGATGCCTTTATGAAATTGTGGTGTTTGTTGGACTCATCTAGTACTCAAGGTGACAGTGTGGGGTTTTCTAGATGGGAAAGGCTTACTTTGAGGTGTGCTATTATAGCCCTACCATCGATTAGAGTGTTCAACCGGAGAGTAGTATCATGAAGAAAAGATATTTATATGAGAGTGTTCACTAGTGAAAGTATGATCCCTAGGCCTTGTTCTTAGCATTGAAACACCATTTGCAACTAGATCTGTTACATGTTTGCTTGCCATCTTTATTTCAGTTTTACTTTAGTCTTTTCCACGCCATCAAGTTATCTTCTACCACCGTTACCACTTATAATTATCCATACCACTTGTATTTCACTATCTCTTCGCCGAACTAGTGCACCTATAGACCTGACAAGTGTATTGGGTGTGTTGGGGACACAAGAGACTTCTTGTATCTTGATTGCAGGGTTGCTTGAGAGGGGATACCTTTGACCACTTCCTCCCTGAGTTCGATAAACCTTGGGTGATCCACTTAAGGGAAAACTTGCTGCTGTTCTACAAACCTCTACACTTGGAGGCCCAACAACTGTCTACAAGAATTGAAGTGCGTAGACATCAAGCTATTTTCTGGCGCCATTGACGGGGAGGAAAGGTAAAAGGTATTCACACCGGAGGATTAAAGAAGAAGAACCTCCCACGGCAAACGCCTATTTTCTGGTGCCGTTGCCGGGGGGTAAGGTAAAAGGTACGCACATCCTCCGGTGTGAGTGCTTGAAGTTATTTCCTTTAGATTCTGCAATTTTGTCTTTTTGTTTCTTGTTTTCACTAGTTAGGCTTAGTGGAAAATAACAAAAAAATTAGAGAGCTTTTTATTATTTTTCCTAAGTTAGAACTTGAATTCTTTGAAAAGAAAATTAAAAAACCCTTGGAACCTTCTTTGCATGCTAATAACAATGTTATTAGTATGAATCTTTTGAACACCTTTGTTACTAATGCTATGGAAACGTCTAAGCTTGGGGAAGTTAGTTTTTATGAAAATGATCTTTTTACTTCCCCAGTTCTAAAGAACAAAATTTGCTCTGATGATACTTTATCTCCCATATGTGGTAATTATAATGACACTTGTGATATTTTAAATCCACATACTGAAAGCATCCCTTTTAAAATACCTATAAAAATTGTTGAACGTGTTATGAATAACTCTTATTTGGAGATGGAACTGTCCATCCCGGTGATCATTTACTCTTTATACATGAATTATGCGGGTTGTTCAAGTGTGCAGGTATTTCAATGAACCAAGTTAAGAGGAAGCTATTCTCTTTATCACTTAAGGGCAAGCAAGGGAGTGGTATGAGCTACTAGATGATCCTCATCATTTGGATTGGAAGGAACTTGAATCTCTCTTTTACTCTAAATTTTATCCTCATGAAATTCATAAAGATAGGAATTATATTATAATTTTCATCCTCATGATGGAGAAAGTATTGCCCAAGCATGGGGGAGATTGAAGTCACTAATGCTCAAATGTCCCATTCATGAGCTCCCCGGGAATATTGTTATTAATAATTTCTATGTAAGGCTTTCAGGACATTACAAGGACTATCTAGATACTTGTTTAGAGGGATCCTTCACGAGTAAGGAGGTGAAAGCTAAGTGGGATATTCTTGAAACAATTCAAAGCAATACCGAAGATTGGGATAACAACAAAGGTAAATAACCAGGTATAAACTATGAGTATGATTGCATTAAGTCTTTCACTGAAACTACTGATTTTCAAGAGCTTAGTGCTAAATATGGTCTTGATCCTCAAATTCTTATTGATTGTTTTAGATCCTTTGCTTCTCATATTAATGCTCCTAAAGAAAAGTGGGACATGTATCGTGAGCCGTTTAAAGAGACTTGCATGGAAAATGAAATTGTTGTTAATGATAGCAATAAACATGCTCAAACCTCTGAAAGTACTATTTCTTATAAGCATGTTAATTTTTGTGGAATACATAGACCTTGTGAGAATAATCAAATTGAAGAAGAATATTGTATCACCCACAGGAATGAAAAAACTAGAATGTGGTATAGGGCTTTAAATGATCTTGGTAAAAACGTTTGTGCCCTTTATCCTTTTATTTGTGAACTTTGCTTTGAAGTGGGTCACTTCAATTTTCAATGCTCAGGCCATAATAATAGCCCTTCTAATCCAATGAGTACTGCAAGTTTGTATTGTGATGACATGATCACTCCTAATCAGCATGATGAGCTTACTTTATTTTTGGGGTGTGAAGAGTTATCAAGAAAAACCTCTTTGGTAGATATGGGTGCTTTTGATATGAATAGTGTCATGCATGGTTGTCATCTTTATTGTGTTGATAATTGCCACACAAATACTTACATACAAAATATTATAAAAGATGAGATCGTACCAAAATATGACATGACTAATATGTGTTTTGGTCTTCTTAATGAAAAGGAGGAATCCTCCAAAGTTTCTTCTGTTGTCTGTAACAATGAACCAGGGTATATGGAGAAGCTTCCTTTCAAGCCTCTCCCTCCTAAAGAGAAGAAGAGAAAGAAGAAGAGGGGGAGTAAAAGGAGAGAGGAAACAGTATTTTCCCCTAAGCATGTTGCTCCTATTATAGTTTTTGATGAGTCTGAACTCGATGATGTTCCTATGCCTATTACCTATAGTAGTGATCATGATTGGGAAAAGCACACTTCTTTTGATATTGAAAATCTCTTTGGTACCAATTCTGAAAATGATGATATTAATAATTCTTGTACTATTAGTGCTATCCATGATCCTTTCAATGATGATATGTTTACAAATGAACACACTTTGGAAGATAATTATTCTATTGCTTATGATGATACTAAACCTCCAATATATGATGATTGCAATGATGATTATGATATTTTCAGTCCACCTACTATTGAGGAAGAAATTAATTATGATTACAATATGCCTCCTATATTTGATGATTATGGTGATGAGAATAATAATGATAGCTACTTTGTTGAATTTGCTCCCACTATAATTAATAAGAATGACTATATTTATGTGGGGAGTATTAATTCGTTTATGCATGTGGCTCATGATAAGAATGTTTTATGTGATAGTTATATTGTTAATTTTATTCATGATTCTACTGAAATTTATTATGAGAGAGGGAAGCATGGTTTTATGTGTCTCAACAATGTTAAGTTTCCCCTCTTTATGTTGCAAGTCTTGAAGTTGCACTTGTTTTGCTTTCCTATGCTTGTTGCTTTGTGCTTTCATGACTTGTTTCTTTACAAGATTCCTATGCATAGGAAGTGGGTTAGACTTAAATGTGCTTTGAATTTTCTTCTTGATGCTCTCTTTTACTTCAATTCATATTTCTTATGTGAGCATCTTCTCAAACTATCATCCCTAACTTAAAGGCATTAAAGAAAAATACTTATTGGGAGATAACCCAAAAGTTTTAGATGAGTCTTGGAAGTTATTACCTCTGTAATAACCTCTCCTTATCCTTTTTATTTGCTTTTTGTGCCAAGAGTAACCTCTAATGAGAGAGAAGTAATGCTTGGGAAAGTTGCTGTCCCGAAACAGATATCTGTGCTTCACCGTAAACATTCGTGTAAAATCTCTGGACGTCTTTTTGAGGCTTGAATTTTTGTGCTTCTGCCCCAGGTTGTTATCTAACTTTCTTTAGTTCAACACTTTTTGATTTGAGCAACATAAGGTCTTCAAAAAAATTCGTCCTTAACTGCTGGTCTGTTTTGACAGATTTCTGCCATTTTCTGCATTTGCTTCTTTTTGGTTCCTTTTTGAGTTCTTTTGGGGAATTGAGCTTTTTGAGGGAAGTGCTACAGTACCTAGTGTTCTAATGGAAGTTTTATTGGTGTTGAAACTGAACCTAAAGACCTATTATCTTGAGTGCACTAATGTTGCTAATAAAGATTGTGTGAAGTTTTGTATGAAGGAAAAATTTCAAGTGTATGGAAGGAACGAGTAATGAGATGAAGGATGGACTAAAGATCAATCTTGGGGATGCCACGTGTGTCACCCCAAGAAATATCCAAGAAGTACAAGCGTCAAATCTTGGGGATGCCGAAGGCATCCCGTTCTTCATCAATAAAAATCCCAGGTTTCTTTCAAACACTTTATTTTTATTGTTTCATGCACAGTTGTGTTATTCTTGGAGCGTCTTCTTTTTCGTTTGCTTTTGTTTGTTTAGTTTTCTGAATAAATTTGTTGGACCCCCTCTTTCATACATTGGTTTGCAAATGAGTTGGTTTGGATTGGAAAAGAGTAGGAAGATTCAAGCTTTTAAGTGGTATAAAAGGAGCTTGTTTTTGAATGTGGACTATGCTCTGTCATGCCATGCTTGATATTGCTTTGGCTTTATGCTTAGTATTATTTGCTATAGCATGACTTGTTATAAACAATTGAGATTGCTTAATGTGCCTTGGATGAATCATGCGTTGTTTTAGCATATTAAAGCATAGTATAGTGGTATTCTCCTTTGATGCTTTATTTGGGTTGACTTGGCACATGCTCACACCATGTTATGACTATCTCAAGTCACCATAGCCTTTATGATCCTTTAGTTTTCAACTTGTAGTATCACTTTATGCTTTGATCAATGATGTTTTGTCGCTCTGCATGATTATGGCCATTATTGCTCTCTTAGTTTGTCGCTCCCAGTCTTTTGCTAGCCTCCACAACCAAGTATGAGTTCCACTCATGCATCCAACTCCCTAAACCAAGTTATTCCAAAGAGTCCACCATACCTACCTACTAGCTTATGATATTCCAAGTATATTCATGCTTTTGTTTACCTTCCAAATTAAACTTGTTATGAGAAAACTAGTGATTAAAGCTCTCACAAACTTTATGGCACACTTTACTTTTCTAGAATTTAATAAACTTGAACCATTGGGTCCTTCTTTGTTGCGTATATGCTTGTGCTTTATAAGTTGAAATTAGCAGAACCATGTACCATGGGGAACGCTTTCAACATTGCACTTGTACTTTGTACCCCGTTGATATCATGTTCTTTTGCTTACGGATCCCGGCGGTGTGAAATAAAAGTGGAACTTGTAAGATCATGGACTTTCTATGTGTGTTAGAGAAACGCCTGGGCTGCTAGCCTAACCCATGCCTGATCATGGTGGAAACTTGCAGCATCACCATAATGAGCACTCTATGAAGCATCCTCAATAAAAACCTATGCAAATAGCAAATAAAAAGATCGTTGAGATGCTCATTGTCTGCTTGCCTTGTCATTTTGATTATGGGATAGCTCCTGTATCATGTGCAAGGGGTACCCCGTTGGTGGTTCTTTATGATACATATGTACTTACAATGACAAGAGCTTACTTGTGACTAAAGTTGAGTAGCATGAGGTTCAGTCTTCGTAAGTAAGGGGCATGAGATTTTGGCTTATAACTTGTCAAGCATATCCTCTTAGTTGTGTCACTTTAACCTTAATCACCTTAAAGATGCTTATGATAGGGGAAATGAGAGCTGAAAGCTATAAGTACCATAATTTTTGGAAGCTCTTTATGAGACTTGAATCCCTGCTTCCTTCTATCAATGGCTTTCTTCCACTTATATATTGAGTCTCCACCTTCTATCTTTATGCACCTACTTTGAGAGCATAGTGGCCATTCTTAGTTCTATGTGCATTGTCCCAAGACTAGTTGATTGATGCATACCTTGATATTGTTTGTTTTAAACTATTTGTATCAAGTCACTCTTATTAACTTTGAAGGTGTCCTATGCATTTATATTTGCTACTCTATGAGGGATAAGCTGAATACTATTATGCCATGTTTTATTTATGTGAAACAAACAAATGTCTTGCAAAGCATTGTTATTCATGAATCTTTTGTTTGTGCCTTTTCATGTTGCATCATAGTTTCTTTGCTTATTGCTAGAACTTTGTCTTTCATGTTATGATTGAAGTACTATGATCCCAACTATCAATGTTTTACAAATACTTTGATCAAGTTTATGATGGTGCATGTCACCTCAAAAATTATTCTTTCTTTTTATCACTTACCTACTCGAGGACGAGCAGGAGTTAAGCTTGGGGATGTTGATACATTGCAAATGTATCTATAATTTTTGATGTTCCATGCTTGGTTTTTATCTACTTTCTTATGTTTTGTTCCAACTTTGGAGTACTTTTCATAGACTTTCTTGGACTAACCTATTAACAAGTGCCACAGTGCCAGTTGCCTGTTTTCTGTTGTTTTTTGTTCCAGGAAAGTCAGAAAATCAATATTCTCGGAATTGGACCGGACAAAAGCCAAAGTTGATATTTTCCTAGAAGACTCACGGAGCCAGAAGGAGAGGCGAAGAGGGGCCACAGGGTGGCCACACCACCCCATGGAGCGGGTCCCCCCAGGCCGCGCCAGTGCATGGTGTGGGCCCCTGGCCGCCCACCGACCTTGCCCTCTGGCCTATAAGAAGCCTTCTGAGGCATAAACCCTAAATCATCAAGCTTCCAGCCACGAAAAGTTCCGCAGCGCCGCCGCCACCGAAGGGGAGATTTGGGGGACATAAATTCTCTGTTCCGGCACCCTGCCGGGACAGGGAAGTGCCCCCGGAGCCATCTCCATCGGTCTCCACCACCATCTCCATCACCATTGCTGATTCCCATGATGAGGAAGGAGTAGTTCTCTCTCGAGGCTAAGGGTTCTATCGGTAGCTATGTGTTCATCTCTCTCTCTATGCATGATCTTATTGAGATCATGAGCTTGTAATCTATAGATCTATTATGCTACTCAAGTGCTTTAATGAATCTCTGCTCTCCCTATGTGTGTGAAAGTGACAACGTGCTCACCATGGTGGCACTTAGGCTAGAGATTACAAATACTTATTATGAGTTATATTTGGAGTTGGATGTCTTTATGAAATTGTGGTGTTTGTTGGACTCATCTAGTACTCAAGGTGACAGTGTGGGGTTTTCTAGATGGGAAAGGCTTACTTTGAGGTGTGCTGTTATAGCCCTACCATCGATTAGAGTGTTCAACCGGAGAGTAGTTAAGAGTAGTATCATGAAGAAAAGATATTTATATGAGAGTGTTCACTAGTGAAAGTATGATCCGTAGGCCCTGTTCTTAGCATTGAAACACCGTTTGCAACTAGATCTGTTACATGTTTGCTTGCTTCCATCTTTATTTCAGTTTTACTTTAGTCTCTTCCACGCCATCAAGTTATCTTCTACCACCGTTACCACTTATAATTATCCATACCACTTGTATTTCACTATCTCTTTGTCGAACTAGTTCACCTATACACCTGACAAGTGTATTGGGTGTGTTGGGGACACAAGAGACTTCTTATATATTGATTGCAGGGTTGCTTGAGAGGGGATACCTTTGACCACTTCCTCCCTGAGTTCGATAAACCTTGGGTGATCCACTTAAGGGAAAACTTGCTGCTGTTCTACAAACCTCTGCACTTGGAGGCCCAACAACTGTCTACAAGAATAGAAGTGCGTAGAAATCATAGAGCAAAGGGAATGAGACTCGACATTCAAGGTTCAAGCGATCAAGTTATTCGTGGAATGTGAAGGGATCAACATCTGTTTCTAGATAGCGCTAATGATCAATTGATCGGGGAGATGTCCCCTCCATACCTGAACATTCCCAAGCCGTAGGGTGTCACACTTAAGGGTAGATACACTTAGGGATTTATTCAAGATCGTAGGAGAAAAGAGAGAAGACTCCAGAATTGTTCCGGGGTGATATTGGAATGGTTCCGGTGATATCCGATGATGATCGGAGGGGTTGAGAAGGTGTTTCCGAGTGATAGCTATTAAATAATATGTATTTAATATTAATTAAATGAATTAATATTAAAAATATTATTTAAATTGGATTTTGGGCATCCCACCTAATTGGGCCTCACCAGAGGAGGCCCAAGTGGGGGTCGCCGCCCTAGGGATGGCCAAGGGGGCCGCCGGCCACCAAATGGGCTTTCCCCATGTGGGGGCCATGGTGGGGGCTGGCCGTCTACCTCCTCCCACCTCTTCCCTTTGATTAGTCCCACCCCAGGACTTTGAGGGAGGAGTACCTCCCTTCCACCTATATAAAGACGGGCATACCTCTCCCCAAATCCAACCCATCAATTGGCTTTTCCTATTATCTCTCACTCTTCCTTATTTGTGATTCCCAAGATTGGAATTGCATACGAGGATTGGGGTTTCTCCACCATACGCATGTCGTCGTGCTGCTGGACTCGGTCCAGATCAATCTTCTTCCACTACTTTGTTGTACTAGAGCCCAGGAGACGTCTCTACACCATATGTGTGTAAGGCCACGAGGCACTACCACTTGTAGTGCTTTTTCTTGGAGCTTGGACATCGACATGACCCTGAGGTTGGCTATGTTGTACAAGGAGCAAGGGGTGACTTGTGAGGAGCTGCGCGACCTTGAGGTCGACTACGAGTACGACTACATCATCCATGTTCCCCATGGAATCTTAACCGTGTTCGGTCTTCAAAGGTATAAATACCTAATCCCCGCTCGTTAATTTACATCTACATAGATAGATCTTGGCTAGCTGTGTTCACCGTAGGAATTTTTTTGTTTTCTGCCGCGAAACCCCTTTAGTGGTATCAGAGCTGATCTATGCATAGATGTTTGGTATGAGTAGAACACATGTTGATTGTGTGGGCATAGATTTTCTAGTTGCTACCATCCCACGTGTACTTGTTCATATCGCGGAAATCTCAGATGAAGCGGCCCAGACCGATCTTACGCGAGACTGGTTCCACGACTGACATATGGCTTTTACCATATAAGTGGCCATCGGGTGTATGTCTCTCCAACATTAGTTGATATGTCATTTACAAAGGACGACCCTAGGAAGGGACTTAAAACGACAACTAGTTAATCCATGTTATAGTTGGACATTCGTAGGTAGAAACGGTTCTCTTATGAAATCCTAACAACCGCGTAAAACATGCAAAGATAAAGTAGATGTGTCTAACTTTATTTTGCAGGGGCTTGTCATATGTATGGTGAAGGTAAGTATTTATGAAATGTACTACCAACAGCATGGAGGCACAATGGACCGGTTGCAATGTCGGCGCACTCGATGGAGATCAAGGCACGAATACCACCACATATCACACATAAACTATTTCATTTGATGTCAATTATTTGTGTGTCTTATAATACTAGTATTAGACTTATGATTATAGCATTATAAGATGATTCCTCAACATAATTCCAATGTTCACGTTGTCCCACAAGTGTGCACCACCAATAAAGTCTGTCATTGTGGAACATGCCATGATGATCGGGTGCAAAACACATCAACATTCGCATATGGTGGGTGTAATCCATGTATGCCCTGCAATACACTGTGGTTAAAATTGGCGAGCCTAGCATGTACATACATGGCCTCAGAACATAGATGACCGAAAGGTTAAGCATGAGTCACATGGTGATGTGATCGATATGTTGATATCTACGCTGGCAGTTGTATCAAAGGTCGTGATGATCGGGGATGATACGGTGTAAAGGGATTGTGTAATCACTAAATGAACGCTGGGGATGTTCGTTTGAGTGAGAGTTCTAGTATTGAACTCATATTATGAACAAAACAATCTAATTGAATTTGCATAGTTGTTGTAGTTGGCATCCGTTATAGACTACCTTGCGCTTAGCTTTGATTGAGATAACATGACTATAGTATTCTAGATACTTACTTTACGGAATAGTACCGTATTGTTTGAGTGTCAAATTAATGATAAAGGTCCTAAAGCAAACTTTCAAGTAATCCTCACTTACTCAATAGGGGTTAATAAGTGTATTAATCCTAGAGTAATAGATTCTGAAATTAGTGTCTAAAAGATCATGCTTGCATTCATGATACTTGATATTAGAAAGGAAGTTTCTGGTATCAAGATTATCTGTGAGCTGAAAGATCCATTTTAGAAATCATCCTATGTTAACAGATATTCTGGTATCTGAAACACTATTTGATTACAACATGATAAAGTATAATTTAGTAAAAACAATTTCTCATATTGGATGAGTATTTGCGTATGATGGTGACGCTAGGCATACTAATCACCCAGTAGCTTGGGAACTAAAGTTATACAAACATTCGTCTTGATGAAATATATAGTTAATTCGCAAAAATAGTCATGTTAGGATGAACAGGAAGTATAGTAAAATGTTTACGATACTAAAAGATCACTAATGAATGAATCCGGAAGAACACAAATCATGTGATGATTGTGATCCACTTCAAAGTGTGAGTTTTAGAGTATTAGTGTTTGACTAACACAGTTGAACCAAGTACCATGTGATTGGTGCCACTCTTGATGTTGGTTGATTCTTCTAATAGAGAGGAAAACATTGAAAGAGAATCCATAAATATAATTGGCAGAAGTTAAAGGACTGGATTTGTCCAGCTCATGTATATACAAAGATATACCTGTTATGAATGTATATTCTTTGCTTGTTAAACCTATGTAATTATTTGGTATTAGATACCGTATTGGTTGGTATGAAATGTCGTATAGCAACTCAATATAAGAAATACGATGGTTTGAATAACTAGGAAAGGAATATGGTAATGATATTCATCGATAAACAAAATAAGATGTTATTATGTTTGTCATCTATATCAAGCACCAAGCCGTTAAGACTTATTCTGATAATTATTATCTGGTTCTGGTATTATGAGAACAAATTGATGTTCAAATAATTACTGTATTTCGTAGATGATGGATGAACCATTATAAATCTTGTTGGTGGAATAACATTCATAAAACTAAATGATAAAGCATCGCAAGACACAATTGTTGAAATTTCACTTAAATGTGACACCACCGTTTAAGTTATATTGGAAAGAAATACATGAAGAAACTCCATATTGATGGAATTTTGGAGTCAAGTCGCTTTTTGAATGAATTGACGCTTATAATACTTTTCTATAGATAACTAAAACTCTGTTCATCGACCAAAGTTAAACGAATGGCTAACTTAGTGGAAATAATACATACTAATGTATGAGGACCATTATGTAAAACCGTGTGTGGTGGATCATTCTACTTCATATACTTCCACCGAGGATGTGAATAGATATATGAGTGTATTAGTTTAATGAGGAAAAGTATAAGACATTTGAAACTTGTTCAAAAAATTTAGTGTGAAGAAGAAATCATCCAGATTCACGGAAACAACACCATAAGAGTTATGGCACGTTCAAGTTTCTAGAGACATTGATAAATTCGTTGTGAATAAAATAAATCATCCTAACAAGAAAATCAAGAGTTTATGATTGGATCATAAAAGAAGATATTTGAGTTAGAAATTTAGCAAACATATGAAAGTTTACAAATTGTCTCATAAACTTTAGTTTCCTAAAACTCCATAGGAGTATGGAATGTTTTGAGAATATAATCAAACCTAGTTTGACTTGGTGAGATCAAATATGAGCTACCATTATGATTTAAAAGATTATGCTATAGTGACATACTACTTCTACACTGAAAAGAGCAACATCATGATCCGATGAAATGGCAAGGGGAAACCCCAGTTTGTCTTTTCTTAAGTTTTGGTATGCTAGGGATATGTAAAATGTTTACAAAACCAAAGTTGTATATGCATGTATTTGTAGGTTATCCCAAAAGTAATCATTGGGAATTCCTCCACCATAACACTAAATACAAAAGTGTTTGTTGCTAGAACAATGAGTTCTTTGAAAAGGAACTTTTTGTGACAATTTAAGTGGGAGGACAATAGAAATTTGGATGTGGTTATTTGAACCTAAGTGAAATGATCATAGTAGCGCAACGCTGGAAAGTGTTCTGGAGGCTGCTACAATGCTCATGGCTACCGTTTCTACAAATGTTGTATGTTTCGGAAATCTAAGTTCCTATTGAACCATGTGGATTGGGTGAGAATCAAATAACAAGAATTGAAGACAAGTGTCATTGTTGGACAATGATACCCTGAATACATGCAAACAAGCGATGATGAGCCCTGACTCCATTAAATGGCTAGAGGCCATAAGAATTCGTGATAGTATCCATATACGAAAATCAAGTTATGAACTTGGTAGACCCTCAGGAAGGCGTGAAGCTTTACAAAGCGTGAATGGATATATAAATAAATAGACACATATGTTTACAACCGTGAAATGGTCAACATATCGGAAATAAATTTACGACAAAGTTCAAAAGTTTATTGTGATAAGATTGGATCTTCCATGATGACATTTAGTCTGTACGGATTATTGTACCGACCACTACAATATTGTGATATGGTAGTTGAATAAAAAACAATATTCTTCTAATAGAATGGTTACCTAGGATGTGTACATGACACATTCCAAAGGGTTTTGTTAATTTGAAGGGTGCTAAAATATATGCAAGTTTCAATGGTTGGAATAAGCATAATGGAGTTGGAATCTTCACCATGATGAAACATTAAAGAGTTTAACTTTATTAGAAACGATGAAGATGCTTGTGTTTACAATAAAGTAAGTGGGAGCATTAAGACATACTTGCAAATGCTTTATTTGAAAGACATTTTGTTAATTGGAAATGATGTGTCTCTAATTTTACGTGAATTAAGAATTTCATTAAAATTGGATTTTGATGAAAGACTTGGGAAGAACCAGAATATTAGACATCAAAGTCTATACAGATAGATTGAAATGCTAATATGGTTACGTTAAAGTACTGATACATTCCAAATGTATGTATAATTTTTGATGTTCCATGTTTGGTTTTATCTACTTTCTTATGTTTTGTCCACACTTTGGAGTACTTTTCATATGATTTCATGGACTAACCTACCAACAAGAGCCACAGTGCTAGCTGCCTGTTTTCTGCTGTTTTTGGTTCCAGGAAAGTCAGAAAATGAATATTCTCGGAATTGGATGGGACAAAAGCCAAATTCGTTATTTTATCGGGGGACACTTGGAGCCAGAATACGAGACGGAGAAGGGCCAGAGGGCGGCCACACCACCTGGCCGTGCGGCCAGGCTTCGCCCATGCTAGGGGGTGGTGTGGCCAGCCCAGGCTCCCCCTCGGCCTCTCTTTCCGCCTATATATTGCATCTGATACGGAAACCCTAAGTACCTGATAAAAAATCCACGAAAGATTCTGTAGCCGCCGTCATCTCCATCCCTAGATTGGGAGGGGTCTAAAGCTCTTCCCGGCACCCTGCCAGAGTGGGGAATTCACCCTAGAGGCCTTCTTTATCATCATGCAAGCCTCCGGTGTGATGCGTGAGTAGTTCATCTCTAGACTACGGGTCCATGTAGTAGCTAGATGGCTGGTTCTCCTCCTTTGTATTTTCATGTCTAGATCTTGTGAGCTCCGTTCATGATCAAGATCATCTATTTGTAATTCTGCATGTTGTGTTTGCGGGGATCCGATGGATATTGAGATGCTATTTCAGATTGATTATTGATTCTATCATGTCTTTGTTATTTGTGATCTTGCATGCTTTCCGTTGTTAGTAGCTATCTTGGCCAAGTAGATCCTAGCAACTCCAAGAGTTAGTATTTCTGCTTGATAATGGGTTCATGCCTCTGGTAATCTGGGGAAGTGACAGAAATCTCTAAGGTACTAGATGTGTTGTTGCTACTAGGGAGAAAACAACAATCCTTTATTCATAGAACAATCGTATTGTTTACTTTACACGCAATTCGTAATGCAATAATCTGTTGCTTGCAACTTAATACTGGAGGGGGTTCAGATGATAACCTGAAGGTGGATTATTAGTCATAGATGCAGTTGGATGGCGGTCTATGTATAATGTTGTAATGCCCAATCAAATCTCAAAGGAGTCAAGATGATTACTATATGCTTGTATGCTTTCTCGATGTTTGTCAATTGCCCCGCTGTAATTTGTTCACCCAGCATGTTATCTATCTTAAGGAGATCCACCTGTAGTAAAAACTGGACCCTGGTCCTTTCTTTTACATTCAATCTACAATCAAACTATTTACTGTTTGTGTTTACTTTCTGCAAACTATTACTTCCTTCCATTCAATACGTTTAATCCTTTATTTTCAGCAAAACTGGTGAGATTGACAACCTTATCGCAAGTTGGGGACAGAGTTCTGTGGTTGTGTTGTGCAGGTCTCCACGTTGCTGCTGGCACCGGTAGTGCGCCCTGGCAACGTTCGGCTAGCAACACCTTTGGGGTGTTTCCTTGCTCCTACTGGATTGATAACCTTGGTTTCGTACTGAGGGAAAACTTGCTGCTGTGCTCATCATACCTTCCTCTTGGGGTTCCCCAACGAGCTCAATATATTTTGGGCCATCAAGGAGATATATGAAATATTGATTAGTTCTATATGGTGGCATATTCGAGTGGGAGTTGTGTGAGTTTCCTAAGTCAGTATTAGACAAGAAAATTTCTTGCCACATGGTAGCAAGATCAATTGTGTTGACAATTGATAAGTGAAACCTTGTGAATGATTAATTAAATCATGAATGCCATGATATGTACATATCTAGAAGAGTCCTACACTCTAAGTGTTAGGATCATATATTAGATTGATTCGTAAGATCATCATTAGACAATAGTGATGATATTCTTGTGTACGTTTGAAGAACCAAGAATATGCAATGTATGAAGAAGTGACGAAATAGTTCAATGTAATGTGTTACATTATTGCAAGTCTTTGTCACACATACAAATGAAGTTTATCTCATTTAGGCTATGTGTTCAAGAAATAAAGTGGCACAGTGAATGGAAGAATGTTCCATAATGGATTTGGACTAGCTCCGAAGTTATAACACTGACGAGTACTACAACAATGGCTGAGTATATGACTGCTCTAGTAGCTACATAAAGTGGGATTTTGTGTCAAATAGTTTGATTGTCAAATAGGTGCAGTTCCAAGTAGGCTATACTATGAAGATCTATTGTACGACATTAAGGTCAATATAGTTTTGGCTTTAGGAATTTAGGTCTCACCAGAAGACTAAATTATACAATGCCATGTCATTGGAGAATGAGTAATGCGTAGTGACGCATAAACATGCAAATACACACAAAGCTGGAAGTGTCAGTTCTGGAGATTGGCTTTACCACAAGCAACACGTGTGGATAACACTAGAATGCCATAGGTGTTAAATGCACAAAACAATAACTATATTATTGACTCTAATGCAAGTGGGAGACTGAAGGAGATATGCCCTAGAGGCCAATAATAAAGATGTTTTATTGGCATATCTCATTAGTTCATAATAGTTTTGTATCATGCTATAACTTTATTAAGTGGAAAAATTAATACATGTGTGATATATTAACAAGCCAGGTCCCTAGTATCCTCTAGACTAGTTCGTTGGGCAGATGATGATCGAGGTTTCCCAATCGTGGACTTACTAAAACATAAACTGACAACAAGGTCACATATGAAGTGATGGACAACACCCAACCACTAGTATTGCAATGTGATCCAGTCACATAGTTCAACATTGCGATATGTAGCAAAGCGTAGTGATTCAGTCCTATGACCGTGAGATCATATTAATCACTATCTCTCGAGGCTGCTTTGATCACATCAACCGTCATGTCTGTAACTGGGTGACCATAAAGTTGTGCGTCAAGTATTCTAGAGGAACTTTTGAGGCATATGTATCATGACCGGGATTTTCCCACCAGAGTGACAGAAAGATACCCTAGGTACACTCGTCGAGATTGCATCTACAAGTTCGAACATGTGACTAATATCATGAGAACGAGTAAATGTGTTTGTCAGTAACAAGATCGAACTAGGTATATCGATACCGGAGATCGGGTCTTGGACAAACTAGGTATCGTAGAGCAAAGGGAATGAGACTCGACGTTCAAGGTTCAAGCGATCAAGTTATTCGTGGAATGTGAAGGGATCAACATGTGTTTCTAGATAGCACTAATGATCAATTGATCGGGGAGATGTCCCCTTCATACCTGAAAATTCCCAAGCCGTAGGGTGTCACACTTAAGGGTAGATACACTTAGGGATTTATTCGAGATCGTAGGAGAAAAGAGAGAAGACTCCAGAATTGTTCCGGGGTGATACTGGAATGGTTTCGGTGATATCCGATGATGATTGGAGGGGTTCGGAAGGTGTTTCCGAGTGATAGTTATTAAATAATATGTATTTAATATTAATTAAAGGAATTAATATAAAAAATATTATTTAAATTGGATTTTGGGGGCAACCCACTGATAGCCTGCAAGTGCATAGGTTCATCAGAGCACGTTTTCACAGAAGTATTAATTCTAGTTTTTATATTAATCCCAATAAGGAGCCTATGTAAGTGTCTTTAGGTGGCATTTTTGTCCCACTCAAGGTGTCACGTTGTCTTGAGTGAATTGACTGCAATTGTTGGATGTGGAGGGGGTAAGTGAATAATAGAGGAAACTTGAGTAAAGGAAAATGCTAAACGTAAACAACATAAAAGTAAAAGGAAGGAAAGTGTACGAGGTTCCTGCAGATGGGAAGTTAGGCGCGAAGAGAAACGGTTCATGGTAATAGTGAATGTGCTAGATGAATTAAATGGAATAAGTGATTGTGATATTTCTCATTTATAAGTGAGTACGCACGTAACCCGTATACCGACTAGGAGTCCTCGGGGCAAATTCTTCCCAGTCCCAATGATCCATCTGCATGTTACCATAGTAATGGTCAGCGCATTAATTAAGGTCTTTCAACTAGATCAAGGCTTTAATCTTGATGATTACTTGTTACCCTCGAATAGTACTAGCTCCTCATTGATATCAGTTGTGTCACTCGGGGGTCACCGATTCGCTAGTATACATGTTCATACCTATGAGATCTTTGGATCATATTATCCGGGCCCTTAAATTAGCCAACAATCATTAGGAAAATATAGATATTCATTCTCACAATATAATCATCACTACAGCAATCACAAATGGATGGAATCAAAGGAGGCACAACACATCTTTACCAATCCCCTACATCTCCCACGCCTATGGGTATTTACTCAGACATGAGAGGAAGATAGATCAAAGGCATAATTGTATTCAAGTAGAAATCATCTCAAAGTTACCGTAGCAAGACACAATACCATTCAAAGATCGAATGAAATACAAACCAAGGTAGATCAATGTATCAAACCCTAATCTTACAAGTGTCAATCTCTCTCTCTCTCTCTGAGTACTAATGGAGATGATGGTGGAGTGAATGGTTTGGAGTCGAGAGATCATCGAAGAATGAGGCACTGTTCTTCTCCTTCTCCAGTTGTGATCTCCCCTCACCGGATGTGTTTGCAGCAGCTGTGTTGTGTTTTCCTCGTATCCTCTTCATGAAAGTTGCTTGTATTGATGTAGCAGATCCGAAGGAGGGCCATATAGGCGGATGCTACCAATGGTCGTTATGTGCTCAGAATGCCTCTAATGAAAGGGGCTATAATTGGGGATTTCTTTATTTAGGTGTAATTAGCCCATAAATGCTATTATATCTTCCAAAAATTGGCATTACCTAAAAGCTATCACAAGAAACCAAGGCTTAGCTAATTGCGATGTTATCATTAGTAAAAAGGGTGAAATCCAGTGAAACCCGACAATAACCAAGAGGAAAATTAGTGATAAAAATTGTCGAAATTTTGAGCTATAAACTTCCCCAAGCTTAGCTATTACTCGCCCTTGAGTGACTAATCTATAATGAATAATAGCAAGAAATTGAATCAAGAGGAAAAACTTACAAGTTCAGGGTTGTGTGATATTCCATTGTCACAAATCATGTAACCTTAAACATGAGCATAATATATCTGAACAATTGAACTTAAGTTTGCTTACTAACTGCAAGTAACTCTCTCTCTAATAGTTCTTAAGCTCAAAATAGACTATCAAAAATTTGGCTAGGCTTGCGAATCAATTCTTTTCAGTGCCCCTCTTTTATGAGAGTAAAAATATTTTCAAGCAAGGATGCTTTAGTCAAATTAAGGGTGCGCAAGTAGATGTCAAAAGAAGGATAAACTTAGAGATTTTCATTAACACCCACTTCGAAAATCATGGCTATCTAATACCCCGTATCTTCCTTGTTTTTCAAGAACTCTAGTCTTTATTTTTAGGTGGTGAGGTGATACCGATACTCTCATAAGAATTGATTTTTTCAGCTCATATTTTGATTGTAGTTCTCTCTTTTCTCTTCTCTTTTTTACTCAAGTACTTGGGCCCATGGAACTAAAATTTCGCACATCTCAGCAATGTTTCCAATGTCTAACCAAGTCATAACCGAAATCTGAGATGAACTCAAGATCATTCGTAGGCCATAGGAGTTATTAGTTCCATGAAGTTTGGGTACTCTCATAATTATTTTTCACATAAAATATCTCTTTTCATCTTATCAAAACAGGTTTGGCATCTCCCTCAACCACCGTAAAAATGTTTGTTCCATCAAACAACTCTTTCAGAACGTATCATCAAGTCAAAGGATTAGGATGTGGGGATGAGCACTACTAAGATTAAGCCCTTAAGACAAAAACATGGCACCAAAGTTGTAAAAAGACACTTTCTCTTGTTCTCAAAAGGTTGGAATTTAATCTAATGGGTTGTTTTTCTAACCGATCAAAATTGTCACAAGTCAAAACCAAAGTAGTGACATTAACCTTGAAATTAAGTCCTAAAAGATAACGAGCTATGCGTGGAGTGGAACTCAAGTGCAACCGAACAAACATAATACGTTCATGAATAAACTTACTAAAAGAGGGAAATAGTAATGTGGTACCTCCTCTTGCTTGCTCATCTCCCACTTGGGTTAACTCCTCGCGTTTGTCTCTATAACTAAATCACTAGGATTGAACAACCTGCAGAAAAATTAACAAGAGCCAAGAGAACTTTGAACATAACAAGATAAAAGCTAGTTTAATTTTTTTATCAATGCAAACTGAAAGTAGACATGGAGTAGAAGAAAACAAATAAATCAAAAGAAGAAAGAAAATATGAATGCAAAAGGTGGGGAGGAGTTGAACCTCCCCAAGCATAGGATCTTGGTCTATCTTGGATCAATTGCCGCCACCATCGTTGGGCGGCGACTGCTGGTATGGGAAGTACAGATAGCAGCTTGGAAAGTCGGTTATGAAGGTGGTGAAGTCTTGGGTGAGGTTGGCAATATTGGCGTTCATATCGTGCAATGTATTTTCTACGTTGTCGATGTGATGCACCACCCGGTCAAAGTCACTCCTCGGGACATAGTTGAATCCCGGCTGAGATGGAGGCATACATTGCCGCTGGTACTAAGGAAAAGGTTGTTGATGGTGATGTTGTTATCCGTAGTCATCCCAGCCCATGGTGTTCCATTCCTCTCCTCCTTGCCCCTACTGCTGCTGGCCAGCGGCTGTATCCTCCCAATTGGGGTGACCTTCTGGTGGTGCAATCCTCCCTAAGGAGATTAATGCCTAATGGAACTCTTCCTCATTGAGGACCCAACTCAGTTTACCTAGCAAACCAAACTCTTGGACAAATGGAAGCAAAACTTGGTGGAGATTACCGTTAGGCTCAAAATAAAACTGATAAGCATGAAGGAAGCATTGGGCCCTATAGACCCCCATGAATTTTGTGCTAGGAATGTGAATGTCATCCAGAAGCTTACTACTAGCCACAACTCTCTCGTGGGGCATGACAAACTCGCTTGTGTAGGCGATCTGTGTGATCAAGCCTCCACAACGGATGTCACCTGAGGGATTCGACCTTTGTCAACGAAAGTGCTGGATTAGCAAAGAACCCAAGTTTAACTTATGCTCCATCTCAGGAGGGATAGCCATATAAATTACACTCATCTTGTGGCCTGCCATTGCCCTGGTATCTCCCTTCCCGAAAATAGAATTTGCTAAGAAGGTGGCGAAGTAGCGGATAGTGGGATTCTAGATAGTGGCGCTCTTCTTGTACAAGTAATCGGTGTTCCTATGGACAGAAATCTGTTCTGAAGCATCCATTGCCTCTACGAGGACATCATCAGTGGTATCGAGCTCTACCTCATGAGAGAACCCAAAAAATCGCAAAATTGATAGAAAGAGAGGTTATGGGGTTGCCTATTGAGCATGAAACTTATAGTGCAATTACGCTCTTGGGTCTCAAGGTCATCGTGGAACGATGACATGAACTTGTACATTGTGAGCTCGTAGGTGTCAGTGGAGAGGTAGGAGAAAGGGACCATGCTGGCTTGCATGTTCATCCTATCGAAGTCCTCCAGCAGACCCTAGTGGGAGAGAAACTCACGGCTTACCCACTTAGTGGATAAAACCTTGCGTTCGCTCACCCTCTCATAGTCCTTATTCATTGCTGCTCTCAAGTTGTCTGCCTTCGAACGCCTATTCTTCGAGCCATGTGGCCTAGTGGAGACCGAGGCTCCTACCTTTCTTGAGCCCTTGCCCGAGTGAAAAATCCTCCCAATGTTATGCATTGTGCTGCAAAATTTTCAAAAAAAACTATAGGCATCAGGTTTCCATCATAGAAACAAACGATTACATGCAGAATTACAAATCCTAACATGAGGATTCAAAATAATATCAAAATATGATGAACTCATCTATATAGTCAATGTGAGGAATTCAACCATGGATTTCAGAAATAAAGCATGGATCGGATGAGAAACTTACCGATGCAAAGATTCCCCAACTCAAAAACATGAAATCGGTGAAGAATCAAAGGTTCAAGAGGATTAGGGTTTGAGGTGGAGAGATAAAGAGAAAGAAAGAATGAGGGAGGACGAAGAAAGGGGCTGGCTGTGAGCCAGCCACCGTCAGTCTTTACCTGGCAATGTAGTCGGTATGGGCGCATCTCGCCCATACCAGTGGTCATCACCGTTGGATCAAGATTAGGGTTCACGATCAAACCTGGGAGGTCTAGTACGGGGGACGGTACGGGTACCTCCGTCCGTACCAATGCTCGTTACCGTGCCAGATACTTTGAGACAAATTGTCGAAGTTCGGTACGGGCTGTTCCGCTCGTACCAATTCTCATTACGAACAATGTTCTCAGCCGAATTCTTTGACTCAATTTGCTTCAGCAGTACGGGCGCGCGGTACGGGAACCTCCGGCCGTACTGGTGCTCGTTGTGTGATCTGGACCCTATTTTATTCTTCCTTTTGACTCTCTTTCATTTTTCTTTAAACATCATAAGAGTATAAATTCCCTACAAAACTAAAACTTGAATTTTTTATTAAAACACACAAAAATAAAATAGAAATATAAAACTTTACTACTAAGAATGGGTTGAGTCCCATTAAGCATTTTATTAAAGAGGGTATGCTTATCAACCAACCTCCGAGTCATTAGCGTTTACCTCGGTCTGCTCTTCATTGATGGCATTTACCACTTGGATTCGTTTAGGAGGTGGTATATATTTATCATATTGCTCTTGTTTCTTTGGAAAATAATGAACAATCTGATCATCATAAATATTGAAGACATTCACATTCTTACAGCTAGAGCAATCAACATTAGCTCCTGCATGGCTAAGAAAAGGTCTTCCAAGGATGATTGAAAGTTTGTCATCTTTAGGAACATCTAGTATGATAAAATAAGTGGGCATAAACTGTTTGTCAGTTCTAAGTAAAACATCATTGATCATACCGACATGTTGTTTAGTTGTCTTATCAGCCATTTGCAAAGTAATTGAAGTAGGAGAATACTCTCCAAGGTTCAAATTCTTGAATAGGGAATAAAGCATGACACTAACACCTGCCCCTAGGTCACAAAGAGCATTAACGATATTAGTTTTCCTAATTGCGCAAGAGATAGTTGGTATACCTGGGCCCCCAAGCTTAGCAGGTAGCTTGTCACCAAAGCTTGTCATCACTACTATAGTCTTAGTTACTTTCTTATTTCTATTAAGAATATCTCGCATAAAATTTTTATAAATAGGAACTTGAATCACATCAGTTAAAGGAAGTTCTAATCGAAGGCTTCCTAGAGCTTCAGCAAAAGAATCATAAATATCTTTATCCGGTTCATACTAAACACAGTTAGGATAAGGAATTTTCTTTCTAGTGGGTATTACCTTCTCATTTACCTTTGCCATTACTTGACCATCCTTTTTATTTTTCTTCTTCGCTGAAGGTTTTTGCTTATGTGTAGGTTCTTCACTTGAGGTGATAGTTTGCTATTCTTGTTCCTTCTTGAGATTAATTTCTTCCCTTGAGTCGACCATCTCAGCATCTGAATCATATTGTTTATGTTTATCTCATGCTTCTTCTTCTTCTTCTTCTTCTTCTTCTTCTTCTTCTTCTTCTTTTTATCTTATTTAGAAGCCTCATGCTCTCTTCTCTTAGCTTCGTAATCAATATCATCTCGTGGATCGACGAGGTCCTCATCTTCTAGACTCATCTCTTGAGTCTCTTTTGCTTTGCGGGCCTGTTCTTCTTGATACCACAGTGGCCCCTAGGGTTCTTGTGTCTCTGTACCACATCTAGTAACAATGTTAGTAGAAACTGTATTATAATTAGAATAATTTTGATCTAAAATTAGAGCTCGGGTTTCAACTATTTGGTCGCATTGAGTTTTAACCATACTCAAGTATTTATCCAACTGCCTCGTGGCATGTCCTAAGTCATCGGAAACTTTAGTTAGCTCTTTTATATTCTTTTCTTGAGTCATTAGACGTTTATAATATTTCTCATGGAACTAATTTTGTTAATATCTAAACTTTTGTATTACAATATTTATTTCATCATCTACATCATAAGTTTGAAGGATATCCACCTTATTTTCAATAAGTTTCACTGTTATGCCTTTTTCTTCCATGGACTTTTTAACTTCAGGCATAAGTTCTTGAGGTATGTGAAACATACCTTTTTGTGGTTTAACATCCTCAAATAGGTTGTATTGTTCATCATTGAAGAATCTTACCTCAAGAAGCTTTATGCATTCTTACAACGTCAAGTTGCTAATAGCTCCTCCTACAGATAAGTCAATCATTTCTTTTGTATCTTCATTAATCCCATTATAAAAGTATTGGATAATTAAATAATCATGGAAACCATGATTTGGGACTTTCATAATCATTCCATAAAATCTATTCCATGATTGATAAAAGTTTTCTCCAATCCATTGAAGAAAGTTTGTAATGTTGCATTTGATTTGCATGACTCTAGTAAAAGAACAGTATTTATGCATAAACACTCAGATGCAATCTTCCTAGTTTTTTATAGTGTGATTGGGTAATGATTGTAGGCAAGTAAAAGTCTTATCTTTTTAAGACCAGTGAAAGAGTTTAAGGAGTACAAAATCTATTTATAGATTAGCTGGTTTAAGAGTAGCACAAAGGTTGTCGACCTTCGTCAAATGATCACTAGGATATTCATCTTCTTTTCATGCAAAAGCAATTTCTTTAAACATATAGATTAGCTCAGGATTTATTTCAAATTCTTGGCTCTCCAAATCAGGATAAAGAATATGCATTCTTCTCAGGTGCCTAGATGGATTCTCATATCATCCCAATGATTGCTCAGGCTCTTCGCCCCCTGGGTGATGGTCAAATTTGACATCAAAGGAATTAAATTATTCACGTCTACAGTACGTGAGTTAGAAAATCTTTCAATAAATTCTAGGCGTCTTTCAGTTGGAATACGGTCAATATATGGAGGTAAATAAGTTCTTCTAGAACGAGTAATACATCTATCTTCAACGGAGATCATGAGTGGTGTCAACAATTACGAATGTCAAGAAACAACACTTAGCACTTAGCTCCCCGGCAATGGCGCTAGAAAATAGCTTGATGGCCTGCAAGTGCATAGGTTTGTCAAAGCACATTTTCATAGAAGTTTTAATTCTAGTTTTTATATGGATCACAATAAGCAGCCTAGGTAAGTGTCTTTAGACGATGTTTCTATCGCACTCAAGGTGCCATGTTGTCTTTAGCAAGTTGACTATAATTGTTGGAAGTGGAGAGGGTAAGTAAATAATAGTGGAAACTTGAGTAAAGGAAAATGCTATGCATAAACAACATAAAACTAAAAGGAATGAAAGTGTTCGAGGTTCCTGCAGATGAGAAGTTAGGCATAGAGAGAAAAGGTTCATGGTAATAGAGAATGTGTCAGATGAATAAAATGGAATAAGTGATTATGATATTTCTCATTTATAAGTGCATAGGCAAGCAACCCGTATAATGACTAGGAGTCCTCGGGGCAAATTCTTACCAGTCCCAATGATCCATCTACCTGTTACCACAGTAATGGTCAGCACATTAATTAAGGTCTTTCAACCAGATCGAGGATTTAGTCTTGATGGTTCCTTATTATCATCGAGTAGTACTAGCTCCTCATTGATATCGACCGTGTCACTTGGGGGTCACTGATTCGCTAGTATACAAGTTCATACATATGATATCTCTAGATCATGTTATCCAGGCCTTTAATTTAGACAACAAGCATTATGTAAACATAGATATTCATTCTCACAATATAATGATCACTACAACAATCACAAATGGATAGAATCGAAGGAGGAACAACACATCTTTACCAATCCCCTACATCTCTCATGCCTATGGGGATTTAATCAGACATGATATGAAGATAGATCAACGGCATAATTGTATCGCAAATAGAAATCATCTCGAAGTTACCATAGCAATCCAGAATACCATTTGATGATCGAATGAAATACAAACCAAGGTAGATCAAAGTATCAAACACTAATCTTACAAGTGACAATATCTCTCTCTATGAGTACTAATGGAGATGATGTTGGAGAGAACGGTTTAGAGGCTAGAGATCATCAAAGAATGAGGCGGTGTTCTTCTATTTATCTAGATCTGATTTCCCCTCTTCTAGATGTGTTTGCAGTGACTGTGTTGTGTTTTTCTTTGTCTCCCCTTCATGAAAGTTTCTTGTATTGATGTAGCGGAGCCAAAGGAGGGACGTATGTGCAGACGGTATGGGCACACGCCAACCGTACTGGTGGTTGTTATGCGCTCAGAACACCTCTAATGAAAGGGGATCCAATTGGGGATTTGTTTCTTCACGTGTAATTATCCCGTAAAATGTTATTAGATCTTACAAGAATGCTCATTACCTAAAAGCTATCACAAGAAACCAAGGTCTTGCTAATTTCAATGTTATCATTAGTAAAAAGGGTGAAATCCAGTGAAACCTGGCAATAACCAAGAGGAAAATCAATGATAAAAAGTGTCGAAATTTGGAGCTATCACCCACCTAATTGGGCCTAACCAAAGGAGGCCTAAGAGGGGGCGCCGCCCTAGGGATGGCCAAGGGGGGTCACCTACCACTAAATGGGATTTCCCCACTTGGGGCCCATGGTGGGGTCTGGCCGGCCACCTCCTCCATTTGATTAGTTCCATCCTAGGACTTTGAGAGAGGGAATACCTCCCTTCCAAGAGGGGCACCCCTCTCTCCAAATCCATCCCATCAATTGGATTTTCCTATTCTCTCTCCCTCTCCCTAATTTGTGGTTCCCAAGATTGGAATTGCATACGGGGATTAGGTTTTCTCCACCATATGCATGTCGTCGTACTTCAGGACTCGGTCCGGGTCAATCTTCTTCCGCTGTTTTGCTAGACCGGAGCCGAGGAGATGTATCTACACCGTATGTGTGTAAGTCCATGAGGCACTGCCACTTGTGGTGATTTTGCTTGGAGCTTGGATCTTGTACGTCGACACGACCCTGAGGTTGTCTACGTCATACAAGGAGCAAGGGGTGACTTACAAGGAGATGCGCGACCTTGAGGTTAGCTACGAGTATGACTACATCATCCACGTCTCGTGTGGAACGTTAACTGTGTTCGGTCTTCAAAGGTATGAACACCGAATGCCCGCTCGTTACTTTACATATGCATAGATAGATCTTGGCTAGGTGTGTTCACGTAGGAATTTTTTGTTTTCTACCGTGGAACCCCTTCATGAGGCCATGCGATCCTTTCGGAAATCTAAAGGGGCCTGCTTCATGTGTGGAGACAAATAGAGCAGAGGCCACAAATACCTAGCGTAGGTGCCTCTACACGTCATCAAAGAATTGCTTGAAGTGTTTCCTAGTGAACATAAATCAAGCAGTGATTTTGGTGATTCAAGTTCTAAGGATGAACTCATGTGTGTGGACTTGTTAGTAGTGTCGGCAACTGATGCAACACCAACTCGATGTAGAACCATCTAACTCCATGGTTGAGTAGGCCATTAGGAGGGGCTTATTATCGTGGGCTCGGGCAGTGGTGTTATTGATTCCGCTCTGGTAGAGAAGATTCATGCAACAACCATACCTTGTACCCCCTCTTAGTTCATGGTGGCAAATGGTAAAACTATGTTCAGTGATCAACAAGTTTGCCAGTTCACATGGTTGACACAAGGCCACACATTCAAGCAGGACATGAAGGTACTACCGCTTCCATGATATGACATTATCCTAGGTGGTGACTGGCTTGAGGATCACAGTCCAATGTGGGTTCACTGGCGGCAACAACGAATGCGTTTCTCTCATCAAGGCCACTGCATCACGTTGCGTGGCATTCAGAATGATGGCTCTCCTAGTCGCTCAATTAGCGTGTGCAAGCTGAAAGAGCTACTCCATCATGATGATGTGGAACAATGAGTCAGAGTTCAACCAAGTCATCAGCGAGGCAGTTTGTTGAGTATTGAGATAGCTTCAGAAGTCCCAACTCACCTAGAAATTGATGTTGTCATGCAGAAATTTCAAGACATATTCGAGCCAGCAGAAACACTGCCACCAAGGAGACGTCATGATCATCAGATTCCTCTTGTGTCGGGGCACAACTAGTGAATGCCCGCCCCTACCGCTATGCCCCACATCAGAAAGATGAAATCGAAAAACAAATCCATCAGATGCTTTGCTAGGGAATTAGTCACCACAACTCCAGTCCCTTTGCGTCACTGGTCCGGCTAGTGTGCAAGAAGGACGACACCTGGCGTTTCTGCATTGACTATCGACAGCTCAATTCAATCATTGTTAAGCACAAGAATCTATTTCTTTTTGCCGATGGGCTTCTAGACGAACTGGCGGGCAAGTTGTGGTTCACGAAGCTCGACTTATCACTAGGATACCACCAATTGCGTGTCGCGGTAGGGGATGAATAAGAAACCGCTTTCTGCACTCATCAAGGGCTATATGAGTTTTTGGTGATGTCGTTTGGCCTCATGAATTCTCCAGCAACCTTCCA
Organism: Avena eriantha; assembly: GCA_910589775.1. Classification (NCBI taxonomy): domain Eukaryota; kingdom Viridiplantae; phylum Streptophyta; class Magnoliopsida; order Poales; family Poaceae; genus Avena; species Avena eriantha. The sequence goes on from OU342743.1 coordinate 151,966,175, forward strand.
GGGCATCATGAACATGGTGTTCGAGCTGCTATTGCGCAATGGTGTCCTGGTGTTCATGGACGACATTCTGATTTACAGCAAAACCCGGGAGCAACATGTGCAGCATTTGCGAGATGTGTTCTGGTTGTTGCGTGCTCACCAGCTGAATCTAAAATGTTCCAAGTGCACCTTGACTTGTCATGAGCTTGAGTACCTCGGATATGTGATTGGCACAACTAGAGTGGAAACAGACGAATTCAAGATTGCTACCGTAAAATCCTGGCCAAGGCCCAGGAATTTGAAAGACCTACACAGTTCCCTTGGTCTGACAGGGTGATGGCCCAAATTATATCGAGCTCGTTGGGGAACCCCAAGAGGAAGGTATGATGAGCACATCAGCAAGTTTTCCCTCAGTTATGAAACCAAGGTTTATCGAACCAGTAGGAGCAAGGAAACACCTCCCAGGTGTTGCTAGCTGGACTTTGGCAGGGCGCACTACCAGTGCCAGCAGCGACATGGAGACCTGCACAACACAACCATAGAACTTTGCCCCCAACTTGCGATGAGGTTGTCAATCTTACCGGTTTTGCTGAAAACAAAGGATTAAACGTATCGAGTGGAAGAAATTAGAAGCTTGTAGAAAGTAAACAGAAAACAATAAACAGTTGTAGATTGATGGTAAAGAAAGGACCGAGGTCCATAGTTCACTAGTGGAGGCTCTCCTTAAGATAGATAACATGTTGGGTGAACATATTACAGCGTGGCAATTGACAAACATTGAGAAAGCATACATGCATATACTAATCATCTTGACTCATTTGAGATTTGATTGGGCATTACAACATTATACATAGACCATAATCTAACTGCATCTTTGACTAATAATCCACCTTCAGGTTATCAACCGAACCCCCTCCAGTATTAAGTTGCAAGCAACAAATAATTGCATTACACATTGCGTGTAAAGTAAACAATATGATTGTTCTATAAACAAAGGATTGTTGTTTTCTCCCTAGTAGCAACAACACATCTAGTACCTTAGATATTTCTGTCACTTCCCCAGATTACTAGAGGCATGAACCCACTATCGAGCATAAATACAAACTCTTGGAGTTGCTAGCTGTTGGGAATATTCCCTAGAGGCAATCATGGTTGATGATATTTCCCAAAGTATTCATAAAGTAAAGTTCTCCTTGTGTGAACATCAAATATGTATCACTGAATACGTGATTCAGTTGTGGGACTATATATTCATGATGGTTCATACTAGATTGTCCTTGGTCGTTGAGATTGTGCTGGACACACAAGTTAGACCAATGTGCAAGTCGGCCGATGACATGGTTCCACTTGTCATGGGCATGGTGATGCTATTCTGACTTACACTGATTTGGCTAAAGAGTTTAGCGAGTCGGACTGACCCATAGTTGAGATGCAACGAGCATGTTGTCATTTGCAGTCTCAAGCAATGGAATCCTTTGACCTAAGGTGATTGCATGATCCGAGTTGTGGATCGCCAACTTAGGTTCTATCAAACGTTGTTCCGTAAATGGGCAATTATAAAGGTAGAGTTCGGGTTGGTTGTGAAGCAAGCTGCGTAACATGGATTACCAAGATGGGATTTACCCTCCGTAAGGGAGAGATATTCTCTAGGCCCTCTCGTGTGATATGATTCGGAAGCATGGCCATGCGCTACTCAGTTAAGTGTTAACTAAGGAGTCAGACTAAGAGTTAGTGCAATGAATCACATATCATGGTACGAGAAGAGAGTTAAGCTATTTAAGGTATGGAAACTACTCGCCTATAGCTTAACAGATATATCGTGTGGCAAAGGGACTTGGACGAAAGTCACATTGAAGGTTCGTCTTCTGACTTTGCGACACTTGGGAGTTGGCATGTCTTGCTACAGGCCGCTACCATCTATCGACTTGAGACCAAGTGTTCATGGGAGTGAGTTGGACCCAAAGCCATGACGGGATACTTGGAGGAGTAGCTCATGTCGTGTCCAGGTGTACGTGAACCTACAGGGTCACACACTTAAGGGTAAGGAGCCCATGTGGATTAGATCCATGTGGAGATTGGAGTATAGCCTAGATGGGCCTCAAGCATTGAGCCCAACTAGGAGTGTATATAAGTGGAGTGACAAGGGATAGTCCCTGACCTAGCCGTCACTTTATCCACATCCATTTCGGGATAGACAGGATCTAGCAATCTTTGTCCGAAGCTCCTTCCTCTATGTTTGGATACCGGTAGAGGTGTTGCACGTGCGGCGCTAGAGACAGGGAAGCTCGTGGGGATCTGGCGAAGGAGTTCGTGGGATCCGGTGTAGCTGTCTATGGGATTAGGAGGGCTGTCCGTGGGATCGTTCGGCACTGCTTCGACGCGCTGCATCAAGTTCCACATCTGCGCGTCTAGCGATAATCTCGTGGCCTATTACCTGAGCTAGATCTTGGGAGTACCGCGTTAGGGAAAAAGTTTTGTTTATCTCTGCGTGGCCCAACAGTGGTATCAGAGCGAAAGGTTCTGGTTTTAGGCTCTAGATCTATGTGTATGTGATATGCACGAGGTGGTGGATAGGATCCACTTATGGTTTCGGTGGTCGGTTTATGAGATAGATCGGTTTGGTGCAAGATTGATTGGATCAATCGCACTCAGGGGTGCATGGAAGATCAGGTGCAGATGATCAATGAGATTGGTCAGATCTGCATAGGGATCAGATTTGGGTAAAAGTGTTTTATCCAATGAAGGAAACCATGGTTCGGAATGCAGATTAGATCTGCGATTTCACCCTGTCGTAGCGCATTAGATGTCGTTGCGAATTTCACAACGCCGGTAGATATCATATCTATGCATAACTTGTTTTTGGAGGAAGTTGTGAATGGTATGGCTTATGTGCATGTGATGTGTGTAATCCATACGTGATCTGTGTATCACGGGTTTGTCAGCCGGCTAGAGCTAAAGTGTTGTCACTATTATTGTATAACGACCTGCATGTTGTCATGAGATGCCATCGTCTTGTATATTCCTTGGTGCTAGAGTAGCATGTTTGGAGGACTTGAAGGACACTGCAGCCAAAGACATGACGAACAGGTTCATGGAGATGGAGATCACCATGAAGGGAGCCATACCATTTCACATTATAATTGGATTATTTCGTGTTGTTGTTATGTCTCTAGTTTTACCTCTATGAGATAGTGGTTAAACTTTAATCCCTCAAAGAAGGTCTAGTCAGTCTCCTCGCCGGTGCTACAACATCACAAGTAGGACATTCTTGGTAGTGCGCTCATAAAATTGAGGTGCTACCAATTCTTTTCGACTAGATGGGTTCGAGTCGGACTCTTACAGCGGAAGCACTTGGTAAGCTAGACAGGTCTATCACAATGGTTGTGGGGCTCGGGGAGAGGGTGGTCGGGAGCCGGGGCATGTGATGCCACCCGACCAACAGGAGTCGCATGAGATGCGATTTGCAAGGAGTTGCCTACCTAGATCACTTGACGGCTAGCGGTGATGCTAAAGCTCACTAGTCGACTTGCTTATTTAGGGTCCTGAATCACTAAGTAACCATCGGAGGGACGTTGGTTCTAGTGGGAGCATAAGTATTAAAATGTTTAATACGGCTGCTCTTTTATGAATACTTGTCTTAAGTGTTTTGCATATTTCTGTTGTAGATAATGGGACCTAGTAGCAGTCTCCCTCAGTTATCTAGTTTTGCTTTGAGGACCATTCCAGAGAAAGATAAACTTAATGGGACAAACTTCACGAACTGGTATCGTAATCTGAGAATTGTTCTCAAACAAGAAAAGAGGGACCATGTTCTAGACAACCCGCTTCCAGATGTGCCGAATGAGAATGCGAGTGTCACGGCAACCAATGCCTACCGTAGAACATGTGATGAGTCTACAGAAATTAGCTGTCTTAAGCTTGCTCACATGGAATCAGACTGGCAGCAGAAGTTCGAGAATGTTGAGGCCTACGATATGATCGAAAGCATCAAAAGTATGTTCCAGGCTCATGCAAAGACCCAGAGGTATCAAGTCTCTCAAGCTTTGCTGAGTTGTAAGCTTAAGGATGGTGATCCACTGAGTCTGCATGTAATCAAGATGGTTGGTATGTCCAGTCTCTTGAAAGGCTTGGCTACCCCATTAGCGAAGAGTTCGCTATGGATATAATTCTGAACTCTCTTCCTAGTGTGTATGGTCAGTTCATATCGAACTACCACATGCATGGTATGGGTAAGAAGCTCACTGAATTACATGGGATGCTTAAGCAGGCAGAGGTTGATCTCAAGAAAGGTACTAGCCAAGTGTTGGTGGTACAGAATAAGGCTAAGTTTAAGAAGAGTTCTTGGACTAAGAAGAAGAAGGCTAAGTCAGGAGGTAATGCTCAGGATGAGATCCCAAGTGTTTCCTCAGGGACTAAGTCATCTCCTTCAGCCGGTTCCGCTTGCTTCTATTGCAAGGCGGATGATCACTGGAAGAGGAATTGCAGCAAGTATTTGGCTGATAAAGCCAAGAGTGGAGGTGTGACCTCCAACTCAGGTACACTTGTTTGCAATGTTATAGACCTTTATCTTGCTAATCCACCCGGTAGTTCTTGGGTATATGATACCGGATTCGTCATTCATATCTGCAACTCGTTGCAAGGACTGGTAAGAACTAGGGGCATAGAAAGAGGCGAGGTTGACATTCGGGTTGGCAACAAATTAAGAGTTGTCGCGTTGGAAGTCGGCACGATGCAACTTCATTTACCTTCAGGATTCTTAATGGAACTAAATAATTGTTATTATGTTCCAGTGCTTAGTCGAAACATCATTTCTGCCTCATGTTTGATGAGACAAGGCTATGAGTCTAATATTAAGAACAATGGTTGTTTTTTATATTTGAATGATATGTTCCACGGCTTTGCACCCGTTCAGAACGGGTTAATTATTTTGAATCTTGATGGTAGGTCGGTCTATAACATAAATGTGAAAAGGTTGAAACCAAATGATCTGATTATGACTTACTTGTGGCATTGTCTACTTGGTCATATAAGTTGGAAACACATGAAGAAGCTCCATGATGATGGACTCCTAACTTCGTTTGACTTGGAGTCGTTCGAGACATGTGAATCCTGCCTTCTGGGCAAGATGACCAAGACACCTTTTGCAAGGAGTTGTGAAAGGGCGTCTAACTTGTTGGGACTAGTACATAGTGATGTATGTGGTCCAATGAGCGCGACAGCTAGGGGTGGTTATGAGTACTTCATTACCTCCACTAATGATTTGAGTAGATATGGATATGTCTACTTTATGAAACATAAGTCGGAAGCCTTTGAAAAGTTCAAAGAATTCTAGAATGAAGTACAGAATCAACTTGGCAAGAAAATAAAGTTTCTTCGGTCGGAACGAGGACGCGAGTACATGAGCCATGAGTTTGATGACCATCTGAAGAGTTGTGGAATAGTTCCTTAGCTCACTCCGCCGGGTACATCACAGAGGAACGGTGTGTCGGAACGGCGGAATCGGACCCTGTTGGACATGGTACGATCAAGGATGAGTCGGACAGATCTACCTTTATCATTTTGGGGTTATTGTCTAGAAACGGCGGCATTCACACTAAACAGAGTACCATCGAAATCGGTAGAGAAGACACCACATGAGATGTGGACATGCAAGAAGCCGAGTTTGTCTTTTCTTAAGATTTCGGGTTGTGAAGCATTTGTCAAGCGACTTCAGTCAGACAAGCTTACAACCAAGTCGGATAAGTTTATTTTCGTTGGGTATCCAAGGGAAACCTTGGGTTACTACTTCTACAACCGGAAAGAGGGTAAAGTGTTTGTCGCTCAGAACGGTGTCTTCCTTGAGAAAGAGTTTCTCAGTCGGGAAGTCAGTGGGAGTACGGTGCGGCTCGAAGAAGTTTGAGAGGAACTAGTCAGTAGCGATTTGGCAAAAGCCTTGGAGGTTGAGCCAGTCGTGGTAGCTAAGCCGGCAGCTGCACCTACACTGCGAAGATCGGCAAGATTGCGAAGTGTTCGTGATGTATTACTGTTAGACAGTGATGAGCCGCCAACTTATTCGGAAGCGATTGTAGGTTTTGATTTTGAGTCATAACTTGGAGCCATGAGATCCGAGTTAAAGTCCATGGATGAAAATCAAGTTTGGAACTTGGTTCATCTGCCAGACGATGCAAGAACCGTCGAGTGCAAATGGGTCTTTAAGAAGATAACTGATATGGATGGAAACGTTTCTATCTATAAAGCACGGCTTGTCGCGAAGGGGTTCCAGCAGGTTCAAGGAGTTGACTATGATGATACTTTCTCACCCGTAGCGATTCTTAAATCAGTTCGGATCATGTTAGCTATACCAGCCTATTTCGACTATGAAATATGGTAGATGGATGTCAAAACGGCTTTCCTGAATGGAAAATTAACCGAGGACGTGTATATGATACAGCCCAAGGGTTTTGTCGATCCGGCTAACTCTGACAAGGTATGCAAACTTCAGAAATCCATTTATGGGTTGAAGCAAGCATCTCGGAGTTGGAACATTCGCTTTGATGAGGTAGTCAAATCGTTTGGCTTCATCAAGAGTGATCATGATTCTTGTTTATACAAGAAGTTTAGTGGGATTAAAGTAAACTTTTTGATCATATATGTGGATGACATATTATTGATTGGAAATGATGCCCAGTTGTTTCAAGAAACCAAGAAGTCATTGGAAAGGAGTTTCCCAATGAAGGACTTGGGTGAGGCAACTTACATACTAGGAATCAGGATCTATAGAGATAGACCAAGGCGGCTCATTGGATTGAGTCAAAGTACGTATTTGGACGTGTTGAAGAAGTTCAACATGGAACCGTCTAAGAAGGGGTTCTTACCGATGTCCCATGGCGTAAAACTTAGCAAGACTCAGTGTCCTTCGACAACTGATGAGCGAAGTCAGATGAGTGCGATTCCATATGCTTTGGCAGTCGGATCCATCATGTATGCCATGATTTGTACTAGGCCAGAGGTTTCCTATGCTCTAAGTGTTGTGAGCAGATACTAGGCTGACCCTGGAGAAATCCACTGGGCAGCAGTTAAGAACATTCTTAAGTACTTGAGAAGGATTAAGGATGTGTTCCTAGTTTATGGAGGTGAGGTTGAACTCAGTGTAAGGGGTTACATGGATGCGAGTTACCTTACTGACTCAGATGATTCTCGTTCGCAATCTGGATATGTGTTCGTAATGGACGGAGAGGCTGTCAGCTAGAAGCGGTCCAAGCAAGAGACAGTGTCTACATCTACAATAGATGCTAAGTATATTGCTGCCTCGGAGGCGGCAAAGGAAGCTGTTTGGATCAGGAATTTGCTGATTGATCTTGGTGTGGTTCTGTCTCGTCCAATCCGTTAGACGTGTATTGTGACAACAATGGTGCTATTGCACAAGCCAAGGAACCTAGACAACACCAGAAGAACAAACATATACTCATGAGATACCACCTGATTCGCCAGTTCATGGATCATGGTGATATCAAGTTATGCAAGGTACACACGAATGCAAACGTTGCAGATCCATTGACAAAGCCACTTCCTCAGCATAAGCATGAGGCGCACGTCAGAGCCGTGGGCATTAGATGCCTAGACATATGATGTTGGGATGATTAACTCTAGTGCAAGTGGGAGACTGTTGGGAATATTCCCTAGAGGCAATCATGGTTGATGATATTTCCCAAAGTATTCATAAAGTAAAGTTGTCCTTGTGTGAACATCAAATATGTATCACTAAATACGTGATTCAGTTGTGGGACTATATATTTATGATTATTCATACTAGATTTTCCTTGGTCGTTAAGGTTGTGCTGGACACACAAGTTAGACTAATGTGCAAGTCGGCTGATGACACGGTTCCACTTGTCATGGGCATGGTGATGCTATTCCGACTTACACTGATTCGGCTAAATATTTTAGCGAGTCAAACTGACCCACAGTTGAGATGCAATAAGCATGTTGTCATTTGCAGTCTCAAGCAATGGAATCCTTTGACCTGAGATGATTGCATGATCCGAGTTGTGGATCGCCAACTTAGGTTCTATCAAACGCTGTTCCGTAAATGGGCAGTTATAAAGGTAGAGTTTGGGTTTGTTGTGAAGCAAGCTAGGTGCCATGGAGAGATATTCTCTGGGCCCTCTCGTGTGATATGATTCGGAAGCATGGCCATGCGCTACTCAGTTAAGTGTTAACTAAGGAGTTGGACTAAGAGTTAGTCTAGTGAATCACATATCATGGTATAAGAAGAGAGTTAAGCTATTTAAGGGATGGCAACTACTTGCCTATAGCTTAACATATATATTGTGTGGCAAAGGGACTTGGACGAAAGTCACATTGAAGGTTCGTCGTCTGACTTTGCGACACTTGGGAGTTGGCACGTCTTGCTAGATGCCGCTACCATCTATCGACTTGAGACCAAGTCTTCATGGGAGTGAGTTGGACTCAAAGCCATGACAGGATACTTGGAGGAGTATCTCATGTCTTGTCCAAGTGTACATGAACCTACAGGGTCACACACTTAAGGGTAAGGAGCCCATGTGGATTAGATCCATGTGGAGATTGAAGTATAGCCTAGATGAGCCTCAAGCGTTGAGCCCAACTAGGAGTGTATATAAGTGGAGTGACAAGGGATAGTCCCTAACCTAGCTGTCACTTTCTCCACTTCCATTTCAGGCTAGACAGGATCTAGCAATCCTCTGTCCGAAGCTCCTTCCTATATGTGTGGATACCGATAGAGGCGTTGCACGTGCGGCGCTGGAGACAGGGAAGCTCGTGGGGATCTGGCGAAGGAGTTCGTGGGATCCAGTGTAGCTGTCTGTGGGATTAGGAGGGCTGTCTGTGGGATCGTTCGGCACTGCTTCGACGCGCTGCATCAACTTCCGCATCTACGCGTCTAGCGATAATCTCGTGGCCTATTACCTGAGATGGATCTTGGGAGTACCACGTTTTTTTAATCTCTGCGTGGCCCAACAGTAGCATCTACTTGGCCAAGATAGCTACTAACAACGGAAAGCATGCAAGATCACAAATAACAAAGACATGATAGAACCAATAATCAATCTGAAATAGCATATCAATATCCATCGGATCCCCGTAAACACAACATGTAAGATTACAAATAGATGATCTTGATCATGAACGGAGCTCACAAGATCTAAACATGATAGCACAGACGAGAAGAACCAACCATCTAGCTACTACATGGACCTGTAGTCCAAGGATGAACTACTCACGCATCACACATGAGGCTTGCATAGTGATGAAGAAGGCCTCCAGGGTGAATTCTCCCCTCTGGCAGGGTGCCGGGAAGAGCTTTAGATCCCTCCCAATCTAGGGATGGAGACGACAGCGGATACAAACTCTTTCGTGGAATTTTTATCAGGTACTTAGGGTTTCTGTATCGGAGGCATCTTATAGTCGGAAGGGGAGGCCGAGGGGGTGCCTATGGCGGCCAGGCCACCCCCTGGCGCGGGCCAGGCTTAGCCGCGCGGCCAGGTGGTGTGGCGGACCCATGGCCCCTCTTCGTCTCGTATTCTGGCTCCGTGTCCCCCTCGGTGAAAAACTGACTTTGGCTTTTGTCCCGTCGAATTCCGAGAATATTCATTTTCTGACTTCCTGGAATCAAAAACAGCAGAAAACAGGCAGCTGGCACTATGGCATCTTTTTAATAGGTTAGTCCAAGAAAGTGTATGAAAAGTACTCCAAAGTTGGAACAAAACATAAGAAAGTAGATAAAAACCAAGCATGGAACATCAAAAATTATGGATACGTTAGCAACGTATCACATGGTACTGCCGGAAATTCATCAAGAGCTATGGCACGATCAACAGTCCTCTGAATCAACTCCTGTGCAAAGGCAGCATATTCCAATGGATACCAACTAGATATACTTATTTTGTTACATTGAAGGATGCACTAGTGCAGTTTGTAACACCCCACTTTCAGTAACCCTGATTACTTGTCTAGAGTGCAAATTAGGGGGAACAACAAAATCTTACTTGGTGATGATGTAGTTGTTTTCTTATTTATGCTTATGCATCTGATTGTGTGGTGGTTAAGATTACTTCCTCACCCTTAAAGCAATTACAAAATCTACTTAACAAAACTGTCTTTGCTTCTTTTACATATTCTCAAATGCTCTGGCATTTCAAAACATCATCAAAGCTGCCTTTACAACCCCAACTATTTTAGTACCATCTCTTGAAAAAATTATGGAGATGTATATGGTATCATCTCCTTATGTTTTCAAGATAGAACTTCCAAATGATATCACCTCTAGGTTTTCCAAAACCTTTTATCAAACTTTTGAATTATATTCTTGGTAGAAGCAACAAGGATCCTTAACTTGTTCAAAACTACAACCTTTTTAAAATTCCTCTCTCTACCTCAAGCTAGGCTTGAAGGTATCCATAGTAGTAGTTTAATTTTCTTGTAAGATAAGTTGCCTGACTTGTTTTCTTAGTAAGTAGTATGACCCTAGGGGCTCATCCTGTAGTATCAAGCTAATTTAAGAATACCAAACCCTTAGAAAGTTACCCAAACTTGATCTGATCTCTAGTCACTAGAGTTACCATCTAATATCTTAATGAGATCAATTTAGACTTAATCCTTTCTAGTAGTCTCCAAGTCAATGAAGACCAATTGTAAGCATGGATCCCTTATACTCACTCTAAACTTCAACCTCATCCACTTGATGATGATTTTAGAACCTTGCATCCTCTCAAAATCATCCCCTCTTGTATCCTAGTCAAAAAACCCAAATCTGCCAAATTTTGACAAAGTCTGAAGCTGCTATCAACATCACATCTTTGAGTAGCTCCCTTTTTCAAACCTTATGCATTTGTGTAAATGCACTTGAACCATCTTGTAAACCATACTAAGGACATACAAATCCCACTATTTCCCTTCGATAGATCATCCTTTGACCCACTTGTTCTTGATGGTTTTGCAGGCAAGAAAATAGTCTTTCTCTGCCGATCTTATCAACATGCCTACTTTGGCCAAAGCTCCCATCTTCATGTTATATTCTTTTGAACAACTCCTTGCATGATTGTGCTTTACTCATGAATTTCTATCCATTCATACTTCCCTTACTTCGATTGGAGCTTTGTGCTTCTTAAACCCACATGGTTTTTAGGCTAATTAATAATATGCTTTGACACCCTTATTTTTAGCAAAGTTGGGCATCAACTCTTGGAGCACTCAATCATGATCTATGTCAACCCTCTGTACGTTGATGATATAAATCACTTGGAATATCTATCCATCTAGCCCATGACCAAAAGAGAGCTCTGAGCTCCTTAATCCAACAAGGTTTTGGTGGTATAAAAATATTATGGCCCAAGATCATCCTTCCACCCAATGTTTTATTTTATTCAAAACAAGTGTTGATTTCTCCAAAACCAAGGTGTGAAAATGATAGATACACTATGTGGATATCATCCACCTTGGATTTAAAAATTCAGTAAATGTTTTCCCTATTTATTTTGGCCCAAAACCATTTATTTCTTTTCTTTTACAAAACTCCTTCTATTAAAGATAGTTTCTTTATCTCCAAAACACCTCTTCAACTCTAGGAACATATAAATCCTATATATTGTTTCCTATCTTCACACTTCAAAAATAAATATTTTTGAAGAGTTTTAGTATTTCTTTTTGCCTATTTTCTTAAATGGTATAAATGGAAAATCAAAATGTTTTAAATACTTTTCCTTCTCAATAAATGCGGGGAAAATTTTCCAACATGTGATATTATATTTGGGACCATCTCAAACCAAAAACCTACCTGGTAAAATTCAAGAATATCAAATGCGCACATTAAAACCATTTCAACACTTTTTGAATAATTGGTATAAAAGGGACCAAAATGATCAGAAATATCCAAAACAATTACCTAGGGTATACCTTGACCATACACACCTGCCAACATCATTAGCTCATCTTGCCAAGATCAAAAATAAGTTCTCTATGATCATCAACTATGGAAAATTTGGAGTTTGATTAAAATCATGAGCTATACCATCAACAAACCAGTATCAATCACCACCCTTGACGACCATAGCACCCATAAACCTCTATGGTCATGTGCCACTATAGATATATAGTACCCACCCCTTTCCCTTGTCCTCTAGTGCTTGGAAGAGAAGAGGAGAGAGGGACTTGCAAATCTAGTGTGATCTTTTCATTTCAATGCTTGTTAGAAGCACCACCCCTTCTCTCACTCATCTAGTCGGACACAATATCTTACATTAGCCCTCTACACCACTGGACAATACCCCTAGCTGGCTCAACACCCCTCCCTCTCCATTTCTTTCTCTTGGCCAAATGCATGTGATAGCAACAAAGCTTGTAGCACAATGCTCTCTCTGCCCCACCTCTGCACCCTTACAACCCCACACGACCACCACCGCCCGTGGCCAATACCATGCCCTGGCATCCTTCCCTTGCTCACCCATGGACCAAGTCCAACGCACACCCTCACCTTGGGTTTATAAGGCCTCCACCCACCCCAGCTTCTCTCCCTGGGCTCATTTCCCTCCTTTGTCTCTCCACTCCCACACGCCCTAGTTCCCTATCCCTCTCTACAGCCAAGGAGGAGAAGATATCCCTGTCGGAGTTGCATGCTCCCGAGCAAGGTTACCACCAACCCTAACCACCCCTGCTCTGTCTCTTTGCCTTCTGATGAGTCCAAAATTGAAGCATATTTACCTCTTGTTTTTGCATAAATAGAATAGGGATTTTGGTATTTCACTATGTTTGTGTGCACCTTTTTGTCCTTGTTTCAACATGATCCCGAATTACTAAGTCTCTTATGAACATATTAATTGGAACTGTCATATTATGTTATAATATGATATTTTTAAGAGATAAAAATCATTTTATTGATTTTCCTTTGCACCTGGGACAACACCAAATGTGGGGAAAGTATCTACCTCGATAACGACTAGTGGTACGAGTAGAGCCCGCCCGTACCATCCACTCGTACCATGTAGAAGCGCGTCTGCCTCATCAAATACTTTCTCCTAGTGAATACGACAGAGAGATCTGACCCTCACAACAACCTGGAACCACGAAAAAACACACCAGAAAGGGATCTGAAGGAGTAACTTGGAGAAGAGAAAATCCATGCTGCCTAATGGATCATTAGAGGACATCGCATCATCCCCTTCATCATCAACCACTGCATCTCCATCACCATTATCTCCCCCATCTCTCATCTATCAGATCTTGTTGTAATTCTAGATTCAATTGTGGTTTGCATTAGATTTATGCCCATACTTTTATCCATCAATTTGATTATTATGATGTCGTGGATTGCTTCCATGTGTGATTAGTTTTCCCTCATTCTTTGGGAGATGGAAACCCTATCACTATTATGAATTTACAATAAAGATGATCTATTCTTGTGTCCATATGAGTGACTAGTCTATGATAGATTTATGATTTATGTTTGATCTCTCTCTTTATATGGTATGTGTAGTCGGCCACATATCATTTGCCTTCGGGACTAAGGTGAGGGAGAAATCCTTTGGACGTGTTTGGAAGTGTGCCCGGAGAGCTTCTTGACAATTGGTGCCGACTAGCAACCTACAAGGTCAAAGGAGGATAAAAAGAGACTCCCTAAGCTAATTACGATATCCACTGGGAGACCCTTAATTGCGGTGGTCTGTATGGGAGATTGATCAGACATTGCGGTGGTTATTTAGAGGTGACCTCATTCTTGGATCAACAAAGTGGCTTCCTACGAGCCTTGTAGTGAACATCTTATTATGGAGCTCTCTCCACACATATCATGACACAAGAAGTATGGTATCTTAATTATGAATAATAATATCATGCTAGTGGTGTATCCTACACCCCCAAGAATGTTTTATCCCTATGTTTTCACACAACCTTGTTACTTGCTTTATTTTACTTGTTTTAATTACTTTTATACACTCAACCAATAACCTTTCAAACACCCTTTACTAGAGATCAAAGGCAACTTATTGGTGGAAAGTGATGAGGCATAAAGACCTTAACCAAATAGCTCTCTATGGGTACGATACTCTTATTTCGAAACTAGCAACAATTGATCTGTGCACTTGCAACAATCAAGTTATTTTCTGGTGCCGTTGCCGAGGAGCTAAGTGCTTTGGTCTTTGTTCTTAGTTGCTTATTCAACTAATTGTTTTACCAAAGTTGTTTACTAGTTTCAGGTAAGCACCATGACTGCAATCGGACTGATGAATTATCTCGATGCAACTAAACACCTCAGGAAGTTCAATAGAGGACTCGTCAAAGAATTCCCGAGTGGGAGCGAACCAGAATACAAGGTTAACCCTCACTTTATCGCTATTATTAAAGAGAAAACTTTTGTAGGACATGATCCCAATGAGGATCCTTACACTCATTTAATGTATTTTACCAAGTTATGTTGGACAATTAAATTGAGGGGTTATTTTGATGATGAATTGAAACTTAAACTGTTTAGAAAATCTCTAACCAACACTGCTTTAGCTTGGTATAGAATTTGCCCTACAGAGGAAATAGATACCTAGGGAAAACTCAAAGGAGAATTCATATTTCGATTCGTTCCCAAGGTAAAGACTGCTGAAGTAAGAAGGGCACTCACAAACTTCAAGAACTGCCCAGATGAAGGCTTGGTAAGGGCCTTCAAAAGGTATAAGTCCCTACATAATAAATGTCCCCATCACGATTTACCTAAATGGTATGTTTTACATATTTTCTATGGGGGAATTAATCAAGAAATGAAACATGAGCTAGACACAAATTCGGGAGGCTCTTTTATGGATCTAATTATAACTAAAGCTTGGGAACTTCTAGAACAAATTCACCATAATAGAGAAACATGGGGATTTGATTTAGGTGGTGAAGGAGGTTTAGAAATTGAATATGATTATCTTAATGCTTATAAAGAATCCGGTAAAGTGAAAAAACTACTGATGAACTTCAACTTGATGATGATATTATTTTGCAAATCCTTCATTCTTTTACAGAAAACATTGAAGCTCCTAAGAAAGATTGGCTTCAATATAATCCTCCACCCGAGCCAGCCATAGATGATCCAATAATTGAAGCTCATGTTGAGCCATTAGGGGAGATACCCCCATATGTTGAACCCCTTCAATTTCTAAGGACGATGAGAAAACATATGATGGCTCAGTAGCTCGAAGATCAACACGGAGAAGAACGGTTGTTCCACAAGATGCTAGAAGAGGAGGCATAAACAAGGAAAACTGACAAAGTAAGTATACAGGAGACCAGGGAACCAACAAAGGAGGATATTTTGACCATGTTTGCACATTGCAATGTGATAGAGCTAGACACCAAAGCTTCACAGTTTGTTGAAGGAAAGGTAAAGGCTAAATAAGTTGGTAAACCTATTCTTCCTTGTACTTTTGATGGAACTTCTTATTATGGCCTTTGCGACATTGGGACAGCTGTTAACGTAATCCCCTTTAATTTTTATTTAAAAATCCAAAATGAACTAACCCCAGCTGAATTAGAGGATACTTACATGACTATAATGCTTGCAGATAAGACACTCAGAGTTCCTATGGGAATAATTGGAGATGTTCCAATCTATTTTGTACCATATAAATATCCCATTGATTTTGTGCTTACCGATATGCATACTGATGTTTATTGACCAATTATTTTCAGAAGAACTTTCTTAAACACCTAATGAGAAAACATAGATTGCAAGAGACAAACTATATCTCTCAAGTTTGGTCAAGATAAGATGGAATTTCACTTCTCCAAATTTGACCATAAGCCAGCTATCAAAGATTTGGATAATTATGAGTATGAAGAAGAGGAAGGTAATATAATTAGTCTAGCTTCAGTAGTCATTGAGACGCATGATGATAATTTAGCAAGGTGTTTAGTCAATAATAAAAATATTATTCAATATGCAGAAAAAATTGGAAATGGATGATTATCTTGACTCCACACCTGAGGTGGATCTTGAGATGAATCAAAAATATGAAGAACCTATGAGAAAAGGAGATGAGGCACCTGCACCTGCCACACTCATTACTAGGCTCCTTCGTCTGCGGTACCAAAGTTCGCAGGCCAGCGCATGGCGGTACCTAAGTTGCCTGAAATTACCGCATTTCGAAAAGTTGGGCCGCCAACTACTGAGAGGGGCCATTTCGAGGCAAACTCATATCACCCCTGCCAAATCCAAACATGCCATGAAACTTCCCCGTGAAGTAGACGGTCGGGACCCTCATGTCGGTCATCTGTCCATGACGCGAGCGCTAACGCGGCAACCTCTTAGGCAAATCGAGAAGCTAAGTGGATTGTATGTGTTGACCAATTTCACAAATCCATTCCCAGCTTACCGAGAGCATCGGCGGCTTCGGAATCCACCCTCTAGGCAGGACGATCCCTTCGGACATTTGACTTTCGGCGCCAAGTTGCTGTGCCCAGTTGATGCGCTCAGTCGCTGATCCCGAGCTCCAATGGCGCATGCCGTAGCCGCCGTTGCAAGGCTCTAGCCTGCCTCCGCCACCGACGATCCGAGCAGCTCGGAGGATGGCAGATCCTACTATGAAGAAATAAGAAGTTCTGTCTACAAGCGGGTGAGCTATCCTTCTCTTTGCTATTCGCACTAATTACAACTACTAGCTGGCTACTGAACCTCAATTTTTTTGTTAGCCCAACGTTGATAAACATATTTTGTCCACAGTTTTCTATCAAGTGGGATCTGCGCGGACCCCCTTACCTGGTTACGGTAGTCCTCTACAGGTACGACTCTAAGGGCGAGAGGTATGGACACCATTGTTTCACAATGGAAGAAGCGCCTGCGCAGATCTGCACTACATTTGGTATGGTTGCTGCTCTGCGTAATCATGTTGAATTATGGCCGAAGCAGATTGCAAAGTTCAGCTTCATGGATGAATGTGGCATCATGGTTCCTATAACGTGTGACAGTCAGCTAATTGGGTTGATGAAAAGGTATGGTTCGGCTGCCATGTTTGAGCTGAAATGTGATGTACTGGATGTGGAAGCTGTTGCAACTGGGAGTCGCCCTTCTATTCTTGGACAGGGTGGTTGCTCGAACCCAATTAGCTCCTGGTAAGCAAAGGTCTCTTGGGGTTTGCATGTTTGTGCTGAATTGTAATTTTTGTTTTATTTACTCTGTAGATATTGGGCAGTTATGCAACAGTCTGGTTTCTTTGACAGGAAGCGCCGCAAGGTTAGAAACATGACTGCCGAGTCAGTCATTTTGCTGCCCGAAGAAATTAAAAACGAGTGGAAAGATGTCATTTTGCTCCCTGAAGAAATAAAAAATGAGTGGAAAGATGATGCTGGACACGATTCTGGTGCCCATTGTCCCGGTGATGCAGAGTACACAAAGCTAAGAAAATTGGCACCGAGGAAGAGGAAGAAGGCAGGAAATGAAGAAGCCAGTGGACATGAAGGCTTGGCACCCAGGCTACGGAAGAAGGCTTGGCACACAGAAATAAAATATTTAAGCTCCCACACTCCACGAAGAAGCAACTTATTTCAGATGCTGCACAACTTCGTGGCAACATAACCAATAATGTTCTCACCGATAATGCCCAGATGAGGAGGAAATCAGTACCACTTTCTGGCCTAATCTTGAGCCCGTCTATCTCACCGCCTCTCTGCTCATGCATCCCCTGCATCTAGCGAAGATCCCGGATCTCTAGTAACCGGGTGTACGTGCTTCCACTTTATAAATTGTGGTTGTGCCATTTGCATGCGGCACAATCCACGTAGATTACGTTTAAACAAACCACCAATGTCAGAATACACTAGTATAAAAGGTGTCTTTGGTCCACGGTCACGTTCCCAATCCGGGACAGAGATCTAAATCGAGGCAGAAATTGATCTAAATCACAAATTCTTCCACGAATTAATCAAGACAGAGATCTAAATCGAGGCATTTCATTACTTCAACCACAAATTCTTCTAAACAAAGATGCGATTTCACATCCTACATTAATTCAACCACTAGTCAACAATTTCACTTCTGCTGCCACTATCCTCCGAGCCACCGGCTTCCTCGACGCTGTTGGACGGAACCTCCACGATGTCTGCATTGTTCGCAAGACGGAGCACCTCTTCGCGTCGAGCGGCGGTGATGACGGTGTACTTGGTCTGTCCAGGGACAAACCATAACCTCTCCCGTCCTTCTTGGTTGCGGAGATCCCGGTGCACCACGCGCCCGTCAACGATGTGTTTGCCAATCTTGCCCTTCCGCTCCTTTTTGAACAGCGCCGGCCAGTACGGGCTGGCCGCCGCGTACCGGGGCAGCGCCCTCTTCCACGCGGGCATCTGGCGGCGACGCGCCATGATTTCTCTCTCCATCTCGGCTCGGCCAGGGAGCAGAGCCACCCGCAGCCCCGCAGAGCTAATGCGCCATCCGTGGGGCACCGTCGCGGCTGGCGACGCAAGGATGCCGAAGTTCGCAAACATCACCACCTCGTAGAAGTTCAGATCGGGCATCTCCATGGCAGCGCGGTGGAGATTGGAGAGGACGAGGGGATGGACGACGAAGCGACGCGCCGTGGCGCCTCCTATTTGTACATGAGGACGACAAAAGAAGTAATGCGGGGTCATAGCAATTTTTTTCCTCCCTGGAATCCGGGACCAATAGTTCAGACCCCTAGGTCAACAAGTACAACTATTACAACTTAAAAAGGCACGGAGCTGAAGCTAAATAGAACTAGTTATCACACATCCCCTTGATCTTCCTAATCTTAGCCCGATGCGCATCTTCCTGCGAGAGCAAGGATCGAATCGTCCCTTTTAGCATCTTCCTTGCACAGCTTCAATTGTTTCTTTACATTTTTCCCCATGCACTTGTCAATACTCATAGTTGTGTACTGCAGGACTTTGGCCTGGTGGAGATCATTCCTTGCTTGAGTCATTTCTTGCTCTGCTTTAGCCTTCAGGGCCAACGCCGCGTCCCTCTCCTTCTAGACTTTGCTAACCTTGTCTTGCACCCACCTGAGATCTCGCTTATGTTTGGTCGTGTCAACTAGTTCCTATAGCTTCATCTCAACACTGTGAAGAAGTGAGCTGAATACGGATTCTTTCAAATCGACAGTCATTTCCCATAGTTTGTCCAGCGTTTTCTGCATCGATTTGGGCCACTCTGGATCTACCCATTTGACAACACCACAACTTCCGCCTTGCATCATTGCACGATGTCCTTGACACCATAGAAACCTCATGCTTGCATTTCGTCCTTCGAACGCTACAAATTTAGCAAGCACATATCCATGTTTACATACCAGAGGACTGTCTTCATCCGCTAAACCGTGATAGTCGGAGTCATACATCGTCTGGTTGGCCTAACACATCATACGCGCATGAGTAAACAGATTAGATCAACCTCAAAAAATAGATAACTGGCCACAAATGATAGAAATAGAGATGAGCCGACTCACATCGAAATCACCGTCCCTGACGTCATGACGCGTTTCCTCGCCGTCTCCCCTTGAACCCATGGCGAGAGGGGAGGGGGTGGATTCCGGAGAGGGGATTGGGATGGAGGCGCCGTCGGCTTGCGGCTACGGCAGGATGGGAGTGAAGGGGGGAAAGTGGCTTCGAGGGTAAGGAAGAGAAGTATGGGGAGGAAGAGAAGTAATGGGGACGTCACACTGGGATGTGGCCCACTAAACTCGTGAGACATGACACTCGCAACAGGGGAGCGCCCGGTGTTGCCAGTTTGTCCAGAGCAAGCGTGGCCAATCATGCCGCAGAACAGCCTACTCACGGATCGCTCTCACGAAGACCATCCCAATCGTCCAAGCGCCCCAATCGAACGGTATGTAATAATCGTCAAGCCGAACAACTGTGTTAGGGCGTGCCTTCTAGAAGACTCGGTTTAACGGCTACCCATGCAATGACACTGGTGTATCCATGTGTGGTTTGTGAAAAGAACAGACATGCAATAACACTAGGTGGATCCATATGTGGTTTATGGAAGTAATAGACATGCAATGACTCTAGCTGTGATTCATGGAAGGAACAGACATGCAATGACACCAGTGGATCCATGTGTGGTTCATGAAAAGAACTGACATGCAGTGACACTGGGTGTGGTTCATGAAAAGAACAGACATGCAATGACTCTAGCTGTGGTTCATGAAAAGAACACACATGCAATGACACTTGGTGTGGTTCACGAAAAGAACACACATGCAATGAGACTGGTGGATCCTTATGTGGTTTGTTTAGAAGAACACACATGCAATGACACTAGGTGTCGTTCATGAAAAAAAAACAGACAAGCAATGACACTGGTGGATCCTTATGTGGTTTGTTTAGAGGAACATACATGCAATGACACCGGTGGATCCATGTGTGGTTCATGATAAGAACACACATCCAATGACACTGGTGGATCCTTATTTGGTTTATGAAAAGAATAGACATGCAGTGACACTGGGTGTGGTTCATGAGCAGAATAGACATGCAATGACACTGGTGGACTCTAGTTGTGGTTCATGAAACGAACAGACATGCAGTGTCACCGGTGGATCCTTATGTGGTTTGTCTAGAGGAACACACATGCAATGACACTGGGTGTGGTTCATGAAAATAACACACATGCAATGACACTAGTGGATCCATGTGTGGTTCATGAGAAGAACACACAAACAATGACACTGGTGGATCCTTATGTGGTTCATGAAAAGAGCTGACATGCAATGACACTGTGTGTGGTTCATGAAAAGAACAGACATGCAATGACACTAGGTGTGGTTCATGAAAAGAACAGACATGTAATGACACCAGTGGATCCATGTGTTGTTTATGGAAGTATCAGACACGCCATGACTCTATCTATGGTTCATGAAAAGAACAGACATGGAATGACACTGGGTGTGGTTCATGAAAAGAACATACATGCAATGACTCTAGCTGTGGTTCATGAAAAGAACACACATGCAATGACACCGGGTGTGGTTCATGAAAAGAACACACATGCAATGACATTGGTGGATCCTTATGTGGTTTGTTTACCAGAACAAACATGCAATGACACTTGCTGTGGTTCATGAAAAGAACAGACATGCAATGACACTAGTGGATCCTTATGTGGTTTGTTTAGAGGAACATACATGCAATGACACCGGTGGATCCATGTGTGGTTCATGAGAAGAACACACATCCAATGACACTGGTGGATCCTTATGTGGTTCATGAAAAGAACTGACAGGCAGTGACACTGGGTGTGGTTCATGAAAAGAACAGACATGCAATGACACTAGGTGTTGTTCATGAAAAGAACAGACATGCAATGACTCTAGCTATGGTTCATGAAAAGAACACGGATGCAATGACACTGGTTGTGGTTCATGAAAATAACACACATGCAATGACACTGATGGATCCTTATGTGGTTTGTTTAGAAGAACACACATGCAATGACACTGGGTGTGGTTCATGAAAAGAACGGACATGCAATGACACTGGTGGATCCTTATGTGGTTTGTTTGGAGGAATAGACATGCAATGACACTGGTCTATCCATGTATAGTTCATGATAAGAACACACATCCAATGACACTGGTGGATCCTTATGTAGTTCATGAAAAGAACAGACATGCAATGACACTGGTAGACACTAGTTGTGGTTCATGAAAAGAACAGACATGTAGTGACACCGGTGGATCCTTATGTGGTTTTTCTAGAGGAACACACATGTAATGACACTGGGTGTGGTTCATGAAAATAACAGACATGCAATGACAGTGGTGGATCCATGTGTGGTTCATGAGAATAACACACATACAATGACACTGGTGGATCCTTATGTGGTTCATGAAAAGAACTGACATGCAATGACACTGGGTGTGGTTCATGAAAATAACTGACATGCAATGACACAGGGTGTGGTTCATGAAAAGAACTGACATGCAATGACACCAGTGGATTCATGTGTGGTTTATGGAAGTAACAGACATGCAATGACTCTAGCTGTGGTTCATGAAAAGAACAGACATGCAATGACACCGGGTGTGGTTCATGAAAAGAACAGACATGCATTGACACTGGTGGATCCATATGTGGTTTGTCTAGAGGAACACACATGCAATGACACTGGGAGTGGTTCATGAAAAGAACATACATGCAATTACACTGGTGGATCCTTATGTGGTCTATGAGAAGAACTGAAATGCAATGACACCGGTGGATCCTTATGTGGTTCATGAAAAGAACTAACATGCAATGACACTGGGTGTGGTTCATGAAAAGAACAGACATGGAATGACAGTGTGTGTGGTTCATGAAAAGAACAGACACGCAATGACACTGGGTGTGGTTTATCGAAGTAACATACATGCAATGACTCTAGCCGTGGTTCATGAAAATAACAGACATGCAATGACACCGAGCGTGGTTCATGAAAAGAACAGACATGCAATGACTCTAGCCGTGGTTCATGAAAAGAACAGACATGCAATGACACCGGGTGTGGTTCATGAAAAGAACAGACATGCAATGACACTGGTGGATCCTGATGTGGTTTGTTTAGAAGAACACACATGCAATGACACTGGGTGTGGTTCATGAAAAGAACAGACATGCAATGACACTGGGTGTGTTTTATGGAAGTAACAGACATGCAATGACTCTAGCCGTGGTTCATGAAAAGAACAGACATGCAATGACACCGGGTGTGGTTCATGAAAAGAACAGACATGCAATGACTCTAGCCGTGGTTCATGAAAAGAACAGACATGCAATGACACCGGGTGTGGTTCATGAATAGAACAGACATGCAATGACACTGGTGGATCCTAATGTCGTTTCTTTAGAAGAACACACATGCAATGACACTGGGTGTGGTTCATGAAAAGAACATACATGCAATGACAATGGTGGATCCTTATGTGGTCTGGGAGAAGAACTGACATGCAATGACACCGGTGGATCCTTATGTGCTTCATGAAAAGAACTGACATGCAATGACACTGTGTGTGGTTCATGAAAAGAAGAGACATGCAGTGACACTGGGTGTGGTTCATGAAAA